>JAQFVV010002097.1:0-35223 GCA_028023455.1 Epiperipatus broadwayi | reverse complement strand
TGTTTTTAAATTTTATGACTATGGTTTTTGGGATTGTTTGTAGGTGGTTTAATAAATCAGAGATCGAGATGCTTATAACCTGATGACAGATTTTTTAATTTGATTCCATTAAAGGCAAACACAAGAACTTAGAATGCTAATGACTACATGTTCTTTCTAGCTCAAAAGGTGATCTACAGAATGTATTTCATGTTTTTGAATGCAATCTATAAAGACTTTGGTTTAATAATTAATGTTAAAAAAATTCAAGTTCTTCATCAGATCGTAATGAAAAATATCCTGCACCTAAAGTTTGGATAAGAGTTTGAGAATATGAACTAATTCTGTAGTTTTTTAAGAAGAAAGGTGAACTATAATATTAACGTTCTTCAGACGCCAGTGTACATTGCTGCTTTTAACAAAAACTGCAACAAAATTAGGCAACGAGCTATTATTTTATCTAATTTATTGCAATAAAACCCAGTCACATGTCACATGACCTATATAGCTTGCATTACCAATATGTAATATATAAAAAACCCTGTTAATAGTTTCCAAACAAGTTTATTTATTTAAATTTTTATGATAAATGCTACAAAAGAAAATACCTGAATCCTTTATCTATGATGGCTTCATCACCAGACCTGTGGTTTCCAACTATGGCTCTCTTCACTTAAGAGTGCTTTTATAACTTTTTTAAAAAATACAGCTAGTAAACTTATATGACCAATCAATGCATTTTTCAACTTGTTGGGTGTAGTATTATAGAATCTACTTTTGTAAAATCACATCTTCGTTGAATTGGAAATGAAACAATACAAGAGTTTTTAAAAGAGTGTTTATAATAAACTTGAGCATGGTTTTCAAGAAGAAGCAAACAACATTGTCCCAAAGATATTCTAAAGAAGTACAATATTGATTGTTTCCATTGGCAAGATATGATAAAAAATGAATATATCAGATACCTATGGCTGAATTATTGAAGTATTTCAGAAAGAAAAATTTTCTACAGAAGTTAACAGATAGCAGCAAAATATCAATTAAATAGAATAATGCATCAGTGTGTTCTATATGTGGAAGTAATTGTGTCTCACAGGTTGATAGTCATTGCAAAACATATTTTAGTGTATTATTATTATTATTATTATTATTGTTGTTGTTGTTGTTATTATTATTTTGTTTTTCATCTTTTTGCCTTTTAGATTTAGAATGGCCATATTCATTTGAGACCTTGCTGTTGATGATAAAGGTGACAATAATTTATAAAATTTTCAAACACTAGTCAAATAATAATGTTGTTTGCGATTCGAAATAAACCAATAAGCAACGATAATTTTGTCCGATTTGCCTTTTGATTACTATTATGCATATAGTATGTTCTAGTAAAAAGGCAGCTGGTTCTCAATCAATACATCTATTATATAGTCTCATACTTCAGCTATTCACCACAATCATAAGTTCTGACATGAAATATGATAGTATGTTTTGTTTTTTATCTGAATGATAAAACAATAGGGTAATATTAAATTTTGTTTAAAAGTGGGACAACTGCTTCTAAAATGTTTGAAATGATTTAATATGTATATGACAATGAAATCATAAGTTCCAAGAGTGTTTTCAAGTAGTTTGTAAGAATTTGTGATGCAGACATGCTGGTGCTTTGGGATAAATAGCTACACTATGCCACTAACTAAGCATGGAAAGAGCAGCGGTCAACTTTTTTCTTGGGACACATTATCTATACTCTGTGTAAAGTTAATGCTGTTAAATTTTGAATTAATAAATCTTAATTTTCTATGGTTGAATCAACTATAATTATCATAAATCAACTATGATTCACTTGGTAATAATATCATTATTATATTCTTTTATATCTACCATGTCCATAATCTAATTTCATACCATGGCTAATTCCAGCCAGGTCTTAATATTCTTTCGGGTAATTGATCCTTTGGATAATCCAGTTCCCCATCCAATATATTTCTAAATATCTTCAGCAAGTATGAGAAACTACTCAAAACTCAGTATTGTTTATCTATGAAAGAGAGGGGGTTGTGGAAAGATCTTCTCTTTGCAATAGGCCAATTAAAGATTGTTTTACTTTTGTTTATAGGTTGAATATTAGTTTTTAAACGGTTATTTTCTCACCAGTGTTCTGAGAGATTTTTCCAATCGGCACTAATGGTATTCTTACTACGATGTTATAAAAATATTTCACCTCTTTCATGCTTCTCAAATACTTGCCAATCTCTTAGGTTAGAGTCAGTTGTAATTTCAAAAAAAGCTGATACGTGTGGTTATATATAATGTTCTGCCTGGCTCTTCGATTACAAAAATTTGAAAAATTTCCTGATCCCAATACTACGGCCAGATTGTTCTTATCTGATTGCAACTTTTCTCATCACTAAAGAGTGTGAGATAGAAATACATCCAAATCTTTAATCTTGTACATGATTACTGCCTTTTCCTTTTATACAGTCTGTTAGAATAGAATTAAAAAAACAAATTAAAAGACTACTTAGAATTGTGGCTTTCCGCCCTTTAATTTGAAATTATGTAATTAATTATTGTCTTTTTTTGTTTCCTTTTTTTTTCCCATATGGCATAGCATCGGCTGGGAGGCGAACCCACAACCGTCTGCAACCAACTATTTGCTTGCAAGGCGGCTGCGATGACCTCTCGGCTAACAACGCTTGACAGTTAATTATTGTCTTGCATAGAATTAAGTTTTAAAAAATGTATAAATTTAATTCGATGCTATCTTTAGAAATTTGTTTGAGAATAAAATGGTTAATCGTCGGAAATTTATTACGTCTCAATGATACAAATATGCGCTACAAATGATATAAAATACAATTTTGCTTTTTAATATTATATTTACCATTTTCTATTCATTTTTTCTCTTTAGAGAATAAACTAAATGATTCTTTTAAAATATTTTTTAAATTTGTTTAAAATAGTTATTTGTAGAAGTGAAATTAGTAACAAATGTGACATCATACAACTTGCATATTAAAAAATATAATAAGTAAAAAAAATTTTTTTTACATAATGTTGCTAGCAATTTATATTTTTATTTAATGTAATTTAAATGATAATATGAATTATTTTCTTACGGATAAAACTTGGAGAGAGAGAAAAGAGAAAGTAAAAGTTTTCTTTTGTAACAATAAAAATGAATAATTTAACTTTGAAATGTCTAATCTAATGAATTCCGAAAATTTGATCGTCTTATGAAAAGCGTCGGATTTATCCATCACGTGACTCAGAGAAAGCTTACAAATGCATAAAACTTATCAAAAGATTAATATTTAGAAATGAAATCTGACAAAAGGAAAATAATAAAACATTTAAAAATGATTCGTGCATAACATAACTAGCAAAATAACTGCCCATTAAAAGATATAACGTCTCTTTCTTTTTGACAAACTTTCGTAGAAAAAAAATCGATATTACTCTTATTATTGGAATTAAGTTCATATTGGTAAGATCATAAATAAGTAAAAATAGAATTTGTTGATTTAGTATATATTATAAAAGTGTTGACACGATTGTTTCTGAAAGTAACGTGATTGACAACTTTATAGTATATATTTATATACGTCCTGCGTACTTTGGTGAAGTGGCAAAATGCTTTCTTTGGAACTCAAGACCCATGGATTGCCTCCAAATCTGTTACCTTCGATGCCCGAATATCTTATGAATTCCTGAACAATAAACTATTCGATTTTTATTTTATTTATATGTCAGATGTCATCCAGTAGACGGTGACTTATGGATAAATGAGTTATATTTGGCAGTAGACATATACCGTAAAATGCTACTACGACAACGTAAATCAATTCATGTTATTTTATATAATGCAAATATTTGAAATACAGGCACTCTTCACATACCTGGAGCCTAAATTGTAAGTATAGGGGATTTGAACTCAGACTTTCAAGCATCCTTCAACTATCCATACTGTCATATACCACTGATACACATGACCACATACATGTAGAAAAGATAAATAGATCACCAATATATGTATTTCGTGATAAACCAGCACTCATCAGTTGGTCCAGATTATCATCTCCCATATATATATAATCAGTGCTCAGTTTATATTAAGATAGAATGACTTGAGGTCAACATGGGCATGGCAATAATATTGGCATCAGCATGAGATTTGGGCTTTCCATCATCAGATTTTCAATGGTATGAATGGCTGAAGAGTTGGAGTGGATTGAAGCCTGTCCATTAAAGCATGAAGATTTGCTATCTTAATATAAACTGAGCACTGATCATATATATATATATGTATGATAGATGATAATCTGGACTCAACTGATGAGGGCTGGTTTAGCACAAAATATGTATGGAGGTGATTATTCTACATTATGTGGTCATGTGTGTCAGTGGTATGTGATAGTATGGATAGTTGAAGGGTGCTTGAAAGTCTGAGTTCAAATCCCCTATTTATATAATGCAGTAATTGTGCAATTCCTTTTTACAAACTGAGTGAAAGTCCAAGAAAAAATAATACAATGGTTAACTATAGATATACTTAATTTTATTAAATGTAAAGATGTCTTGAGGAATGGCAGAACGGCAGACTCTAGAGTTCAAGATTTATAAATCTCAATTCTCACTCTTGATGCTAGAACATCATGTGAATTTTTATATGAAATCTAAAGCAATGATTCACTCTAAACTTATTTTATCTAATGTAAAGATGGAGCGAAAACTTTATTTTTATTTTAAATGTATATGATATTATTTCATTCACTTTTTAGTCTGTGGCAGTCAGGTGTAGACCTATCCAATAGTTCATGGCAAAAATCGACCATAATCTTTTCTTTTTCATAAAGAATTAAGCTTTCTTATTTCATTCTCCTATCCCATGCTGTAAGTGCACATAGTGAATTGTTTACCATATGTAAATTACATCAACCCAACCAATACTTAAATTTCGCCAATAGAATACCAGCAATTTATTGCCAAGACGATGTTCAGGATTTCTGTTTATTATCTGTGTTTCCTTAACAACAGATTACTGGTATACTATTGGTTAATTTTAAGCAATGTTTGGGAAGATGCGATTCCCATTCCATAGCAAGTCTTTTCTGAGAGTGATACTCTTTACTAGGTATTTAAAGAGAATTTCTCTTCATCAATGACTTCCACCTTTTTTTGCTTAATCTATAAATAATGTAAATAGCTTTCTGCAAATTAAAAATCTCTCAAATAACCCTTATAAAACATAGAAGAACAGTCTTACACTTCAGGTTTGCCAATTGTCACATGATTAGAAACTTAATGATTTTCCATCATTGTTTTAATTTCTAGCCAAAAATAGCTAGATATGCTTTTACTGACTAATATTGGATGATAAACAGAGTTGACTATGGAGTGCCTACTTGAAAAAATATTAAGCCTGTTAAACATTAAATGTAATCATTTTGGATTCGAACCCAGTAGTGAGAATGTCATGCAGATACATTATCTTTGCATCACAAAGCCTTTTATATGTGAGAAACCATTATTTAATTTCATTACTTTTCTTTGATTGCTTTTTATTTTTCAGAAATAAAGATGTCTTTGAAGAAAGCAATGCAAAATATATATATGCAAAATCTTTTATTTGAAAACCGAACAAACAAAAAGACATAAAAAGACAAAAATACATTGTTTTTGTTTTTAAATATGATATTCTCTCGGTATTGGAATCAGAATTTCTGAGCATGCAGTTAAAAGATGGAAATACTGATGCAAGAATACCAATTATATCAATTGTTGTTGGAAAGACATACCAAACAAGATATTTGGGGACCTATAAGGAGACACAGAAGTGTTGAAAAATTTCAAAATGAAAAGTTTTATGCAGAAGTTAAAAACAGCATTGAAAATATCAAATATTCAGAATTATAGATCAGCGGGTTTAATATGTGGGCATATCTGTGTTTCACAGACTGTTTTATGCATTCATCGCAAAACTACTTTCTAGAGTATTATTATTATTTCTCGTTTCATTTTTTTAAAATCTGGAATTGGAATGGCTCTACTCATTTATGAGTGGCTGATGATGATTCTATCAGTCTTGAAATATAATAAAGGAAATGTTGTATCCATAAACTATATGTTACTGACAGATATATTGCAACTTTTGCATTCTTCTAAATACATTAAGTAAAATTCATAATTTGGTCTATTTATATCATCTAGTTTAAATTATTGAATGTCTTCAGAAAAATTTAACTATTTAAATTTTCAAAGTACATTCAACTATTAGTGAGCACATGCAGATTAGTATATGCATAATGTTTTGAGAGATATTATTATCCTCTCTTCTTTGAGTGTTGCTGTCTGACTAGTGATAGTACTAGCGTGGGAATTAATCCAGGACCCCTAGATTCTTAAATATTGAATTTTAGGATGTTTAACCAACTGAGCCATTCTGCCAAAGACAACAGTCAGTAGAAATTTCATGTATTTATCTATGAGTGCTAATTTCTCCACCTTTTCCTAAGAGCAAAGTTAATTATTGATTTCCATAGATTATTTGCCTATGAGATTTTTTGCCATTATCATGTGAGCAGTTTTTTTAAATTTTCTGCTTTGAATCTTGTCCTCCCTTTCCAATATTTTTGTATTTTTCCAATCGAACATGCTTTTCGGTGCATACATAGTCTATTACCTTAGACACTTTTGTTTTCTCTCTTCTTATCATCAGTTTATGCTCTTGCAATTGCTTTTCAATAAAGTAGCTGGTCTTCCAATATACAGCTTTTCGCATTCACATGGTATTACATAGATATAGTTTTTACTTTTCATCATTTCAAATTTAGGCTTTATAGATATTAGAATTTCTCATACTGTAGTATGTCTGTAGAAAGCTGTTCTGATATTATACTGATTGCAGATTTTCCTTAATTTGTCTTCTTATTTTGGTATGTGTAAATACACTATAGTACCAATAATTGTTTTTTCTTTAGATAGTTGTTTTGTTGTCTATTAAGGTTTTCTTAATAACAGCTGATGGTTAATTATTTTTCATAAGAGTCAGTTCTAATTAGATCTTTTCTTTTTCAAATTGCTGGTTTCTAAACAAACTTCTTTGGCTCTGTTCCATAATGATAGTATAACTCCATCTTTTGTGTTTCCAATGTGATTGGGTATATATGCTAAGTATTTTACTGTATGTATGGATTTCTATAAACTGTAGTTTGGATTTTGCCATGAGGGAGACCTGTCACAAGAACATCTAAGAATGACAGTTTTTGTCCTTGTTCAGAATTTGGTGTAAATTTAATTGAAAAGATATATTGCTGATGAGTTTCCAGAAAGTATATAACAGTGGTCCACTATATGGCCATACAACAAATTTATCATATATATATATATATATATATATATATATATATATATATATATATATATATATATAAATATTTTGAGAGATATATATATATATATATATATAGTGAAGCCAAACTTTAGGTGGATATAGGGTAGTCTTTATGGCTATGATTTTAAGTTCTTCCATGCAAATATTTTTAAATCAGGAGTGTCAATGTTGACCCCATATCTATTCCTTGATTTTGTTGGAAGGCTTCTGGTTCTTGTTATGCAAAATGTTAATAGTTCCATCATTATACTGTCAATAGGAAGAGTTGATCTTGTTTATAAGCTATTATCACCATTTAATCTTTTTCTTACAATAGACAATGCTTCTTCACATGGTATATTTGTGAATAAACCTTCCATAACAAAGCTTTCTAGTATGTCAGTTCTTAATACAAAGTGCCTAGAATCCTTGATGAAGATTTGGGTCTTATATGCTAAAGGACTAAGAACTTTGATAAAAAATCTTGACTACTTTTGGAAAGGTGATTTCCTAGAACTAACAATAGCTCTTAATAAAACATGATTCTTATGGATTTTAGATAAACCATAAAGATGAGGATTATACTGTTAATTTACTTTTTTCTGAATCACTGAAGTACCTGCAATACTTTCTGAGTAATGCTTGAAACTTTGATTCTTTACTCGGTATCGGCTTTTTTGCTATTTTTCTGTATTAGCCTGCTGTGAGGAGTTCTTGTATTTTGTTGTCATAATCAGTTGTATCCATAACAACTGTTGCATTGACTTTGTCAGCAGAGAGAATGGTCATACATTTATCTATTTTGAGAGAGTTAATTGCTTTTCTTTCATCATAGGATATCTTTGACTTCATCTTATGATGATAGGAAAGTAATTAACTCTCTCAAAGTAAAAAATATATAACCATTCTCCCTGCTGACAAAAGCAGTGCAACAGATGTAATGGATACAGTTGATTATGACAACAAAATACAAGAACTCCTTACAGCAAGCCAATACAGAAAAGTGCAAAAAATCCAATACTAAGTACAGAAACAAAGTTTCAAACATTACTCTGAAAGTATTGCAGGTTCTTCAGTGATTTAGAAAAAAGTAAACTAACATCATATTTTCAGCAAAATTTTTCATCTTTATGGTCTATCTAAAATCCATAAGAATCACATTTCACTAATACCTAGTGTTAGTTCTAGAAATTCCCCTTGCCAAAATTTGTCAAGATTTTTTCTGAAAGTTCTTAGTCCTTTGGCATATAAGACCCAGTCCTTTGTCAGGAATTCTAGACACTTTGTAAAATTAATCAAGAACATGAAAATTGAAGGAAGTGACATACTAGTAAGCTTTGATGTAAAAAGTTTAATCACAAATTGACCATGTGAAAAAGGATTGTCTATTATAAAAAAAAAAATTAAATGGTGATAATAGCTTACAAACCAGAACAACTTTTCCTAACATTCCACGTAAAAACAACCTACTTTCAAACAACACAGAATTTTTCCAACAAAATCTAGTAATAGAAATGGGTTCAACATTGTCACCCCTGATTAAAATATTTGCATAAAAGAATTTGAAACCATAGCCATAAAGACTACCCTATATCCACCTAAAGTTTGGCTTCACTATATATACGATAAATTTGTTGTATGGCCATATGGTGGAGCACTGTTACATACCTTCTGGAAACTCATCAACAACATATCCTCTTTAATTAAATTTACAGTAGATTCTGAACAAGGACAAAGGTTGGTATTCTTAGATGTTCTTGTGACAAGACTTCCTCATGGTAAAATCAAAACTATAGTTTATAGAAAAGCCACACATACAGAAAAATACTTAGCATATACATCCAAATCACACTAGAAACACAAAACATGGAGTTATACTATCATTATGGAACAGAGCAAAAGAAGCTTGTTTAGAAACTAGAAATTTGAAAGATAAAATATCTATATAGAACTGACTTTTATAAAAAATGGTTATACTGTTATCGAGAAAACCTTAAAGAGACAACAAAAAGAATTATCTAAAGAAAAAAACATTTATTGGTAGTGTAGTGTACCAATACATACCAAATCAGTAGATAAATTAAGGAAAATCTGCAATCAGTATAAAATCAGAACAGCTTTCCAAGGCCAGACTACAATACAATGAATTCTAATATCTACAAAGCCTAAACTTGAAATGATGAAAAGCAAAAATAGCGTATATGAAATACCATGTGAATGTGGAAACTCCATTGAAAAAAGATTACAACAGCATAAACTGATAGTAGAAGAGAGAAAATAGATGTATCTAAGATAGCAGACTATGTATGTACCAATGAACGTATGTTCAATTGGGAAAATACAAAAAATATTAGATAGGGATAAAACGATATAAAGAAGGAAATTTGAAGAAGCTGCTCACATGACAATGGCAAATAACCCCAGAAGCCAATCTATATGATTATACATAATGTATGGAAACCACTAATCAACTTTGTTCTTAGAAAACAGTGGATAAATCAGGAGGAACCTCATAGATAAGTGTATAAAAAGTTTACTGACTGTTGCCTTTGGCAGAATGGCTCAATTGGTTAGAACATTTCCCATGCTATTACTATCACTGGTCAGGTCAGCAAACCTGAAGAAGAGAGAAGAATACCTCTCAAAATATAGGGTATATACTAACCTGTGTGGTATTGTTAAACCATTGAATATACTTTGAAAATCTAAATGAAGTTAAATTTCTCTAAAGACATTCAATACTTTATGCTATAAGAAATACCATCATCACAAACCTTCAGGAAAACATAAAGTAAGATACATGGATTTACTAATTAATACGTAAATATAAAGCTTGCAATCACGAATAATATATCGAATTAAATTAAATTGCTCATGTACACAATAGAGACATTTTTTCTGACTAGGCCTAGCCATATATATTATCTCTATTTGAATGCGGGTATAAATGTATATTCTGAACTTTAGATGTAATTAGAGAAGATTTGAACCCAAGCTCCTTTCGGCTATCCACTCTATCTTATTAAACCAATACACATGATCGCATACATATCAAAAAGATAAATGAACTCCAACTAATGAGTACTGGTTCAGCATGAAATACCAATATTGGAGATCATTTATCTTTTTCACATTATGCGGTCATGTACACCAATTATATAAGATGGAGTGATAGCTAAAGGGAGCTTGAAAGTCTGGGTTCAAACTCCTCTAATTATCTCTACTTGTAAATAATTTGTCTAAGAAGAAGCGTACGTAATCAACGTCAGTGATAATTTGCCTTTTCTTGTCATTCTAATTAACACAATTTATTCTATTATTTCTATTTTAAAGCTATATCAACAGTTTAAATGAGTTCTTCTGAAGCGTAACTGTAAATATAAATGAAAACTATTTTTAAATACTATCAGCTTCAAATTCATTTGTTTGCAGTCGATAGTATTTCTATAAAAAAAAACTTTTTTTAAAAAATCAATTTAAAACAAATGAATTTATAATAATGATTTAATTTTTTAAAAATAATTTTTTTACATATGAGTGGAAAAAAGATAATGGATTAAAAATAATATGTGCGAATGTATTTTCTAAGTTTTTTTATTTTTGACTTTTATTAGTATAGCCCTCATCGCACTTCCGCTATATTGTAACAATCCGCAATTGCCGAAGAACAAATCGTCTTTCTCTCAATAGCTATATGCGCATTTCATAAGCCGACTTCACTCATCAAGTGAGTTAGACTTATCACAACATCTAGACCTCTTTGCCCGCTTTGATGGCTTGATATCTTTCATTACCCCACTCTCCCCTAAGATAGTGACTAGTTTCTATCCACTTTAAACATGTTGTAAATGTTTGCTTAAATAATATTACAGCTGAAATTAAGAGTGTTCCGCCCTTTTCTTAAGTCAGAAGTTGTCGCATATACTTAGGCTAAGTGTCTTTAATAATAATATACTTTGTAAGACAAATTGTAAGTTAATACTATAAGATCTTTTAAAAAAGTGAGAATATCTCTTCACCTTAAAGTATGGATGTTAAATAAATTGAATGTTTCATTTCCAACATCAAAACTGAACATTAAAGTCTGTAGTTGGTAGCACAGAGGTCAGCGCAACCGCCTTACAAGCAAGCAGTTGCTTGCAGACAATTGTCGCGGGTTCGCTTCCCGGCCGATGCTTTGACATATGAAAAAAAACCCTGAACATTAAAAAATGAAGTTAAGGATTGATCGCTGGTTTCATCTTTACGTTTATTAACGCATAAGCACGATCATTCTTATGTTTTTACGCGAATTTTGAAAACTCACAGACCACACACCCCCTTTTTCAATGTAAGTTACATCTATTTTTGCATGATTTCGTTTGCGCGTGTTTTCTGAGGAACCTATCTATCGCGTAAAACGAGACCCAGGTGTATATACCAAATTACAAAATACTATTCCAGTAAACTATCAATGATATTCCCATGACTCACAATAAAATAAGCAAATTTAATTATAATACAATATAATATCCATCTACTTATTGAAATTAGTGTATATCACTCCTTTACTAACATTCCTTAACTCAATCAACATATCAGGTAATTACTGTTTTTTAACCAAATGTAAAGAAGGATTTTACTTACATCCAGCTACATTTTAAAAAATTACCGAAACAAATATACTAATCAATTCCTCACTTTTCAAAATAATTAACTAATTTTCTTATAAATTGTCTAAAATTTAATTAAAATTATTAACCAACAATCACCATGTATTATAATCCAATTATTTTTATTTTATATGGCATACTAATTATTCCGTCTTCATTTATGATCATCAAGTGAGATTAAGAAAAAATTGAATTAACTAATATTTTGGACACAACATCAAATATCTTTAACAATCATAATATTTTTTTTTATTTATTATCATTCGATTATGTGCAATAATCCCAAATATATTCAATAAATACAGTATATGTGTGGTAAGGATGATGAATAATGACTTGAAAACAAGGAATGAGACTCAACATTTTATTAATTTAAAACAAACATTAACATTTGTTACAATATTTACTAAGGCAATAAATCTTTAAGCATGTGCACTTGAAAATACAAAGGTAGGGACATCTACAGGTCTTAACCACAAGCTTACTCTTTGGAAGAAAAGAGGGAAACATACAAAATTTAAAATAATTTACACATCTCTTATATTTAATTTTAAAAAAATAACATATTATACAAAACTTTATAAAACTAACAATAACTAAGTAATTATATGATTAAGTTTCAGTTAGAGTGACGTTTAGTAAATTCTAGACAATTTCGCTGACATCATTCATTCAGACATCATAAATAGTAATTTAAAGTGAGTAGTCTATCCTCATGCTTTCCTTGCCAGTACTTCAGATTTGCTCATATATAAGCATTTGAGTTGTAGGAATAAGTGGATTCATTTTATTCCTGCATAAATACTATATCTTGTATTGGAGGGCAAAGTATTCATTTATTATTAACACTCGTAAAGCGCATGCACAATTGGCTTGAAAGGCTGATATTTTAATGTAAGTAATTATAATAAACTAAATATGTAATACTTCACTCTAAAATCAGTTACATACAGAACACAGTATATTCTATACTTTATTCCATTAATATTAAGATACTTTTTAATATATTTATATTAAAAATATACTAATAAAATATACAATTTGTATTCTTATCATATTGTAAACATTTCACAAATATATTCTTTTATATTATCATTCATTCATCTTTAATCTTTCTATTATAATATTATCTAATTACAATTCTATAACTTATTGTACTCCTTCTACCTTGCAGCTCTCTGAGCAGTGCCAGAGCATGAAACCATGGTCAGAGGTTTGGGGAGGGGATCCTAATGGATATATTTTAAATGCTTTCTCTAGCTGAGCACGTATCACAACCATCTACCAGTAGAGAAAGTTAGATAATCTTCCTCACTATGCATGCATTTAGAAAACAACCTTCACTTTAAAAAAAACTAGAGTATCAAACTCCTGAATCTCTATGCCCATGCTACCAACTTTTTGCTTTCTGTTTCATCACTTTCATGTAAATGACTACTTTCTGTTTATAATTAAAACTTTGAGAATTAGTAAATAATCATTGCACTATAAATCTAAAAAAATGCATGGATGCAATTTATAAGAAGAGATATAATGACCTTCAATTAAGTTAATAAGAATACATCAATTTTTAAAATCATAAATAATTATTAATAACAGCAATATCTTTAGATGCAAAGATAATAATTATTAATGAGGTTGGGAGAAGTTGATAAAAAGATAGTAGATATTATGAAAAGCATCAGAAAATAAAAACTACAAGAAAAAAAATTAAATAAAATAAATTACAAAATACTACAACATACTCCATAAAAGCCTTGTGAAATGAAAACAGCCAATAGATAATCAAAAGAAAGTGAAAGAATATATGAATTATTAGAAAGCGTATGGATTACTAATTTCTCACAAGTCACAAGTCATGATCCTACAAGAGAATGAAAAGATATGTAGTTTTCTATGAAGATATTAGTTTGGTATATGTACTGAAAAATATCATTTAGAGTAGTGGCATGTTTTATTATATTAGCACTTGAAACCCACTGCAGTGACTGTGAAGTCACCATGGAATTGCTATTAGGCAGGCAACTAAAAACAAAACTAACCCTATTACTGCCAAATAAAAAGCATATAAGTCCTTCCTTAATGCGTAATGATTTTAAAATGGAAAATGAATTATGGATTTGGCTTAAAATGGAGATCATTAAATTATTTGTTAGGGGGAAAAGAGTAATATAAAAGATACATATTGTCCATCTACATCATTGAAATTCCAGATGTTGTAAAGATAATAATTCCAATCATGAAAGAAAGTTAATCATAGTAAAAGTTCAAAGCCGAACTGAAAACTGACAAATCTGAAGTTTAAAAGATGAAAGGAGAAATGAAAAATAACATTCCTGTGACAGACAATAAAAACAATATTAATAGATGACAAGAACATACACAAAGCAGACAGTGTGAACAGCACTCTCTTGCAAATCAGACTACATGGAAACCTAAGCTGAAAATCATCAATGTCAAAAAGGCAAATAGACCTGCTCACTATCTAAATAATTATTTTATAAAAGAAAATTGTAAATTTAAGTTCTGTGCAGTAAGAAAAGTGATATATATATATATTAAAGTCAACGTGGGTTTGACAATAGTATTGGCATTAACAAGGGCTTTGAGTGTTCCATCCCCAGATTTTCAATGATATGGATAGTGAAGAGTTGGAGGTGGGGAAGATTGAAGCTTGTTTGTTAAATTTTGAATATTTGCTATCTTAATATAAACTGAGCACTGATTGTATATATGTGTGATAGATGAGCCAACTGCTGAGTGCTGGTTCAGCATGACATATGTATATTGGAGATCATTTATCTTTTTCACATGTATGTGGTCATGTGTTTCAGTTATATAAGATAGAGTGGATAATTGCAGGGAGCTTGAAAGCCTAAGTTCAAGTCCCTTCTAATTATATTAAGTTCAAGTGTAGACAATGTATATATGTTTAAATATTATATGTTATATATCAGTAGTAAATTTTAACTCTTTTAACAGGTTGATATTTATTTCTATTGTTGTTTCTGGTGCCAATTATTGTAATCATTTGGAAATGAGAGTGCAAAGCTGTCAAGTGATCACTTTAAATTACTTTTACTATGCCTGAATGAATGATGTGAAATTTTCTAGAATTTACGATATGTCATTCTTATTTGAAATTAAACATATGTAAATAAGATATTTATTTTATATAGTGCTATGTTTTATAAACTGTAATATTAATAATCAGCTATTAAGTTAATGCACATATGCTTTGTGGATTTTAAACTATAAATGAATACTCTCACTTTCCAAACACAAGATAAAGTCTTTGTGAAAAGTTAGAATGAATATCTATCTTTTTGATCCAAACATTTATGTATGCTTAAGATTTGCCCATACAAAAACATTTGGGTCAAAAAGATAGATATTCATTTTATCATTCTACAAAGACTTTATCTTGTGGTTGGAAAGCGAGAGTATTTATTTTATAGTTTAAAATCCACAAAGCGCATGTGCATTAGCTTAATAGCTGATTATTAATATTACAGTTTATAAAACATAGCGCTATATAAAATAAATATTTTATTGTAATCATTATAACTTTTAATTTTAGTATTGAATCTTTATTTTATATTAGAATTCAATAAATTGGACTTGATTTGTCAGAATATATAGATTTACAAACAAAAAACATTCTAAAATATCATATTTGAACTTTGCAAATATTAAAATAATAATAAAGTGATGTAATGAGAACAATTGAGTTTTTTTATTAGAGAATGTGAGAATAAGCCAAACCAAGCAGTAAATGTGAAAATTAATGAAATATATATTAAGTGAAATTTATTTTTAAAGTGGGAATGAATAAATGTGAAGACTTCATAAATCTATAAAATTTAATATTGGATTTGTAAATTTTATAGTATAATGATCAATTTTATAAAGCATGATCATATCATCCATAGTTTTCTTTATCACCATGGTGATTAAATTTGTTAACTTCTATTTTTAACAATAAAACATATGCACATAAAATAAAAGTCTAATCATGTATTCTTTTGTTTTTAAATAACTATTATACAATTACTGTGTAAAAATAAATCATAAATTTTTAATAGATTAGACAAAAAACTTTTTTGCTACTCAAAAATCTTCTTGGAATATCCATGCAAATGACTTCAAAGCTATTATTTTTTAAAACAATCTTAGATAAATATCATTATAGATAATCATAGAAGATTGAAAAAAAGTGAACCTCAAACAATACCATCTCTAAGCTAAAATCTTGGATAAATCAGTTAATTAAAAAATGTCACTAAATAAATTCCTATTAATTAAATTTAATTACTGTGGAATTTAATTGATTATATCTGAAAAAAAAAATTACATGTTTTCACAGTCCTCCACCCACATAGTTAATACTATGCAAAACAATGGGGTAATAATCAATAGATAAGAATGCAAGAGCACATTTAGCCACTCTTAACACCTACCTTGATAAATATGTAGATGAACTCCTGTTATTTGTACTCATGGAATTGTATTATCGATAGGGTAAGGGTAAAAGTGGGAGGGAGAGATCTGCCTCTAATATTCAAAACCAGGTTCAGATATTTATAAATCCCACACAGATCTAAAATATTGTTTTTATGAAGCTTTAAGGCAAATTTATTGCAGCAAATAATAAATAACTGTAGACAAAATTTCATAATCACAAGTAATAAATGTACTCATGTAAATGGTTGATATTCCAAGGGTTCACATTAAATAACTTGTTTAAATCAATTTATGTAGCAGACATTTTTTTTATGTAACAATTGAAGTGTTTGTATGACCTATAAGTAATTTCCATTTATATATCAAGGTCAAACAAACCAAGGCTTATGTTTTAAAAAAAACACTCTGAGCAGATGGCCAGATTAACATCTAAGTTAAGAGAAACATGATATGGTAAAACATTTTAAAACAGAAAGTTATAAAAATTTATTAAGGGCCTGGAAAAAAAACGAATATGAATTGCGCCAACGTAATAAACCAAGAATGAAAAAATTGAACAGACTATTTTAAGAGTCAAGCTAGTTGGGAAGTATGATTTCTATATCATTTAGAAACTGTCTGGATCCAATCACATGTAAGCCAGTTTATCTGGATATCAGTGTGACTATACTTTTAATTATAAAACGATCAACCAAACTTCCTTTTTAGTTTCTATCAATGACTTTGTATATTTAATAGTTTACTGAAATATGTAATGGCATACATACACACGCACACACACATTTATTAGGGTTTTTAATTATTTGAAAAATATCCCTATCCTGGTTAAATTTTAAGAAAACATTTATCTAATAGCAAATATTAAAAGTTATTGTAAACTTTAAAAATATAAATATTTTACAATTTTTTTAAAAAAAAGAGAAATAATATTAAAGGAATATTAATATAATGTATTATAATTATTATTTTTATTGATCGCTGTGACCTTAAATTGTATTAAGATGGTAATTTCACACAACTGCTTCCATTTCAACCCTCTTATGTTTATTTCTTCCAATGAATCAATTAGTAGAAACAGTCTTCGGGATTATTAATATATACTTAAATTTTTTTTTAAATATAATTTTGTAATGCAAATATTAAAACTTATAAATTTAAGATTTTCAAATTACCATGATAACTTACGTACAAATGTACACATGCCTACATATATATATACATTCATATATATATATATTTACTAATTTTGCATCTAAAAATTCATATTTATATTACATTATAATTAAAATACATACATTTGTTTATATTGACAATATTTGGAGTTTATATCACTGCAACTATTATATATATAAAGATTGTTTCATAATCATTTTATGGTTAAAATCTAGTCTGCCTCAGTTTTGTCTTTATATCAAGTAATTTTAAAATTATTCTGTTAGAATATTAGCTATGACCTTACTGTTAGCTGACAAGTAATGATGTAAGTTTTATACAATTGTCGGAAAAAGATAAGTGCCTAGATATTTAAACTAAGATATTAAAGCTCGTAATGAGTATATTACAGTGAATTGATTGACTGGTTTATTTAAACTTGGTTAAGGAATAATTAGCTTATATGTGTGCGAGTTTGTGTGTACGTGAGTGCGTAGTAATTATTTTATAAAATAATTCATTGTGAATAAACAATATACTTCTATATTTTTCGGACGTCTATGTTTTATATAGAAAGTGGTTTTTGTAATGAATTTTTATTTATTTAAAAATGATTGCTTTAAAAAGTAAACGGTTCGTCGAATATTTGGAGATAATTAAAAAAAAAATAAACTTTTTTATATATGTATTTTTTCTTTGTCAACGAAAGTGATATCTATTTTTTGAAACCTTAGTAATATATTTATTAAATAAATGTATAAGTTTGTATGTTTTTCTTAAGAAACTTAACTATTAATAATGATGTCATATAAACTTTTTTATTAAAAGCGAGTAATCGCTTTTAATAAAAAAAATAAAATCAAAAGACGGATAGAGAAATCTTAGAAGTTAATAAAAAGTTGCACAATGACTAAACATATTAAGTCTAATGAAAAAGCTATCAATTTAAATATATATAACAAATAATAACTGCAATTAGAAGATATGTAAATAAACATTAGGTATGCACTCTATTACATATATAAATTTTAAGATCTAAATAGAATAAACCAATCCTCTCACACTGTCCATATAATCCAATTAAATGGGCTTATTAGGAGTGATAAAGATTCAGAGAATTACCAACCGAATTGCAAACTAAGTTATATATATATATGTATACCCCAATATATAATCAAAATTATCCCAAATTCTGAACTCAACCAGACTAGCCTAGAAAATAAACTCTAAGACACTACTAATGGTTTCACTGATACAAGCCAACTTCTCAAGTGTAAAGAACTACAAAATAGCAACATATTTATATTAAACATTACCCACAATTCCATTTATTTCACATCCACCCTTAGTATTTAAAGAACTTTTAAATAAGTTAATTGGTTCAGAATCATAAATTTTTAATAATAAAGATCCGTTACTTCTTTTTTATTTCATTTCTTTCAAAGAAGACAATCTTAGCTCCATCAAAATTAACAAACCAATATATATATATGTAAATTTAAATGGAAGTAACTACTTATACGCATCAATAAACATTAATAAAGAATAGGATGGCCATCTATTCCTTAAGTTTTGATGTATATTATTGAAATTGAGTGTGAAATTTATATATCAGCCAGGTTTTAAATGGGTCTTAAATCGGCCTTAAATCGTTTTGAAATTATATTTATATATTATAGGACAAAGAATTTATCTTATTTTTAACTTAAAAATAGGTGGCTATCCTATTTTTTATTAATATTTATAGATAGCTCATAAGTATATATATATATGTATCTTAAAATAAGCTAGAGTAGCTTGCTGTGTGTGGCAATATATATAATGAGTTTTGCCTGTTTTAACAACAGGAGGTGGTCATGTGATGTTTATTGGCTTAAAACCAATCCTGCCTAATGGGATAGTGGTGGCTATGGTTATTAAAGAACCAAAGACACCAAAATGTATGGGTACTGAACTGGGTTCAGACCCATATGACTATATAAGCTAATGGGCTTGGATTGAAAACATTAAGGTGGTTTCAGTTTAAGACTCATAGTTTTGTAGTTAAATGAAGATAAAAGGTGGTTGCTGGAGGGTTGCATTAGATCCTAAGATCTAGATGCAGTGCTCTCAGATCCAAGGCTCCTCACTGATGAAGGCCATAAGCCAGAAACTAGTCTGGCGATATTAGATGAGTATACACTAGATGGGGATTTTATGCACAAGCCTTCTGGCATCCATTGATTACTCTAACTTGCTGTGTGTGGCAATATATATAGTGAGTTTTGCCTGTTTTAACAACAGTTATACATAAGCATAAGAGGAGTTGGTCATGTGATGTTTATATCTTAAAATAATCTGTTTGTTTTTCAAACTGTATTTTAATACACATAGTTTGTTTGAAAGTTTGTAATGATGATACTTTACTTGTAATTTTATGATGAACTATTTCCATTATAAAATAGTTTCAGTAACTAAATGCTTTTAGAAAAATCTAGGTCTTACTTAAACTTTACAAGTATGTTCAATTTGCAGTAATAAAATGCAGTTTTAGCATATAATACAACATTTTGAGTATTCTTCTTCTTCTCTCTTCTTCAAATATTGTTGGTGTGACCAGTGATGGTTACTAAATTGGGAAATTAAACTGGTGATTTTTAAAATCATGAACGTAAGGTAATACTAGTTCAGTAGATTAAAGCATCACCCTAAATGCAGTGACTGCAAATCTAATTATCATAGATTTGATTTCTATGCTGGTGCTATCAGTGGTCAGGTTCAACAACATCTGATGAAAAGATGAGAATAATATCACTTGAAACATATACTAACCTATGTATTGTTGCTATCATTTAAACATATTTGGAAAGTTTAAACAAGATCTGGAGTTTTTATGAAAATAGTTAACAATTAAAATTAGATGGTAAAAATAATCACATTTATAATTACAAACATTAACCCCCATTGTCATTTATACATTAGGTTTAAATCAGTAATATAATATTACACACTTCTCATGTAAAGTAAATGACTTTAGATATTTACATATAAAGATTAAACTGCTATTGTAGTGGGTCTGACAGGTATTTAAAACTTTAGTACACCTACAAAGATGTTTAACCAAAATACAGATATAGTAAGAATGAAATGATCTGATAGTCAAATAATGGTTAATGATCTTAAACCTTATATGTGCAAATAGATTGTGTTAAAATCCATATACTCTTCTTCTCATTTTTCTTCTTTTTCTTATTTAAATATATTCCAGTGGCAATTACTATGTATTAAATATTGAATATTTATAAATTCATAAAAGTTGCAAATGATACTCTCTGACTTGAATGATCTGTATTTGATGCTACATTACTAATTTAAATACAATTTGTGAAAATTAGAATTAGCACATTCATACTTTGAAAAAGATTTAGTTATGATAGTTGAATATAAAACTCAAAGTGATTGGCAGATACACAAATTGATGACCCTTTAATTGAAATATATGTATAGTTAAGAGAAATGTCTGCTACTTTGTGTTGAATAATGATTTGTAATCATGAAGTTTATTATATGCAACAGAAAATGCTAAAATATGCAAATTATTTATTTAAGCACACATACACACATATAGATATATATAGTGGAGCATGGACTATTCTATATTTTGTTCCAAGACTCTCTTGCATTTAATATATATATATATATATCATCATCATTATCAACCATTATCAATCCACTGCAGGATGAAGGTCTCTCCAAGTTTGATCCATCTTCTCCGATCTTTAGCTTCTCTTCTCCACATCACCCCTACACATTTTCTTATTTCATCCATCCATCTTACATGTGGTCTCCTTCTGGGTCTTTTACAATCTCTTGGAATCCAGTTTAAAATTTCAATTGTCCATCTATTATCATCTCTTCTAGCAATATGTCCAGCCCAACTCCACTTCAATCTTTTAATTTTTTCAATGAGGTCAGTAACACCTGTTTGTTCTCTTACCCATACATTGCGTTTTCGATCTCTTCTTGTTACTCCCAACATACACCTCTCCATACTTCTTTGAGTGGTCTGAAGTCTCTGTATTGATCTTCTATTAAGTGTCCAAGTCTCAGATCCATAAGTAAGAACTGGTAGCACACATTTGTTAAAAACCTTTCTTTTCAAACACATAGGCATATTTCCTTTTAATATCAAGTTATTTCTACCAAAAGCACTCCAACCAAGTTTAATTCTTATGATTAATTTCCTCTATCATGTTTCCATCTGTATTAATAATCTGACCAAGGTATTTGTAACTCTTAACTTCTTCTAATTCATCATAATCAATCTTTATTTTCATATTTTGAGCAAATCGATTAAACATTACTTTAGTCTTTTTAACATTTATCTTTAGTCCTACTTTCCTACTTTCATCTGATAACTCCTGCAACATTTCCTGCAGCTCAGAAGCATTATTTGCAAAAAACAACTACATCATCTGCGAAATCTAAATGACTTAAATAATCTCCATTTACTTTCACTCCTTTAGTTTCCCATTTTAATCCACAAAATACTTCTTGCAGCACTTGCTGTAAAAAGTTTTGGAGATATGGAGTCACCTTGTCTTACACCTTTCTCAATGTTGACTTTCCCAGTATCATTATGTAATCTAATTGTTGCTGTTGCATTTTTATAAATATTCTTTAAAATATGACAATATCCTGGATCTATACCTTGATGATCCAATGCTTTAATCACTGAAGAAATGTTTATAGAATCAAATGCCTTTTCATAATCTACAAATCCAAAACATAATGACAACTCATATTCATTTGTCCTTTCTATAACTTCTCTCAATACTTGAATATGATCTACTGTACTAAAACCACTTTTAAATCCAGCTTGTTCTCTTGGTTGGTGAAAATCCAAGGTTCTCTGTAGACGAGTTGTAATTATCTTGGTAAAATTTTTATATAAAATTGATAAAAGGCTGATAGGTCTGTAATTTCTAATATCTTCTTTATCACCTTTTTTAAATATTAATATTATTACTGCATTCCTCCAATCATCCGGTACATCTTTATCATTTAGACATTTGGTATATAACTTTGCTAATATTTTTTCTGTTTCTTCACCTGCTTCTTTTAATATATCAATTATAATTCCATCATTACCTGGAGCCTTTCCTTTTTTCATACATTTAATTGCATTTCTCACTTCTTCATTTAAAATTCTGGGCAATTCGGAAGATGTAATAGATATAGGAGGTACTTGTTCTTTATTACTATATAATTCTTGATAAAAATCTTCTACCAATTTCATAATGTCATCCCTCTTTTTAGAAATAATTTCATCTTTTTTCCTTATTGCAGATATAAATTTCCTACCAATACCAAAATGTTGTTTTACATTCTTAAGACTTTTATTTTCTTCTACAGCTTTTCTTGCTAGTTCACAGTTATACTTTCTTATATCATTTTCAACTCTTTTCCGCACCATTCTACAAAATTCGAGATATTCAATTCTTTTTAATGCATCATTCTTGCATATCTTCATATTCCTTCTTTTCTTCATAAGTTCTCTAGTCTCAGTAGAAATTTTATTAGTCAATTGCTGCTTTTTTCTACCAGCTATCTTTGTTGCAGTTTTTAAAAGTTATCAGTTATTTTCATATTAATTTCTTTCAAATCTGAATCATGTTCAAAATCTACTAATACTTGAAACCGATTTGTAAGTTCTAATTTAAATTCATTAGAATGTTTCTTGAAGATTAGGAATATCAATTGTAAATATTGTTTTTCTTAATAATTTTTGTCTCTCTAGTTTTACATTAACATGTATCTTACCCCTTACTAATCGATGATCACTTCCTGTGTTAAATTTATTAAGAACATTACAATCTTGAAATATGTATTTCCTGTTAGTCAAAATATAATCCAATTCTGCTGTACCTTCATTTGGATGCTTCCATGTCCATTTCCTTCTAACATTTTTCTCAAAAAAGAATTCATAATATAAAGTTTTTCCTTCTCTGCAAACTCCACAAGTCTATGTCCTCTCTCATTTCTATTACCATAACCAACATTACCTACAACACTTTCATCTTTCATTTGTTTACCAATTCTAGCATTAAAATCTCCCATAACAATTTTAAAATGTTGTTTACTCTGATCAAAAGCCTTTTGTACATCCATATAAAAAATCTTCTACTACTTCATCACTGTGAGAACTTGTTGGGGCATAAACCTGAATTATCTGCATTTGATATCTGCTATTAAGTTGTATAACTAATCTTGCCACTCTGTCTGATACACCATCAATCTCCACAATATTGTTCTTCCACTTTTTATTTATAATGAATCCTACTCCACTTGTATTTCCAATATTTGTGCCTTTATAATAGAGCATATGTCCACTTTTTAAATCAATTGTCTCTTCACCTTTTCTTCTAACTTCACAAAGTCCAATAATATCCCATTTAATATAAGAAGAGAGTTCTTCTTCTAATTCTTATATATATATATATATATATATATATATATATATATATATATATATATATATATATATATATATATATATATATATATATATATATATATGTGTGTGTGTGTGTGTAATAGCTCATGCTTTGTTGATAAATAGTGATAGAATAGGTATTGTTATTGAACTGTAAGTGTACAGTAATTTTTAGCATGCATACACACCCATATATAAAACAGACACTTATTTATAAACTATATTTTAAATAATAATAATACAATTATTAATAGTAAATTGAGGAGGACAGATCTTTATATAATGTATTGAGTGTGTGTTTACTCATACATTCACTGAAACAAGAAGAATGAAAAAAACTAACTACCTTATTTTTATTTATATTCTTTTATATTAATTTATTCTGTCTGTATGTCCATATTTTTAAATTTTTAACAATGAAAACAATTTTGTTCCTATTTAAAACTGGAGCTCATATTCTTACACTTCCTAAGAAAACTCCTTAACAACTGAGCTAATAGAAATATTATAGATTTTTTTTTTGTTAATATTGGTTTAGCTCATACCTTAATTGATTAAATTAATTAAAAAGCCAATACATAAATACTTTTATATAGTAAGTGATCACATGATATTTAAATTTAAAATTTGTTTGTTAGAGGGCATACTTTTTTATTTTCACATCTTGTTATTAAGTTCAGACGTGTGCTCTTGTGATCTTTTTTGTAGTTTTAACCACTTTTTAAAATAATATCAAATATAAGTAAAAATTAAAAAAAAAGTGTTTATGTAAGTAGCCAATTAAAAAGTAGAAATTTGTCATTTTTGGAAAATATTACATCTTAAGAATCTAGACTTGGTATAAAACAATTGAAAATTTCAGAAATATTGTCATTCATAAAAGCATTTGAGACTCAAATAAATCATAAAAAAAATCAAAGAGGTCTCAAATGCTTTTATGAAATGACATTATTCCTGTAATTTCCAATTGTTTTATAACAAGTGTAGATTTTTAAGATCTCTGATATTTTTCAAGAATGGCAAATTAACCAAGATTCTGTTTTATTCTACTTTTTAGTCAGATTACTTTATTATTTTTTTACTTTTTAGTTGACTAATTACATAAAAGCATTATTTTTTTAAAAAAAATTACATATAATTTTTTTACTTTTGAAATAAAATATACAGTAAAATGTTTGACTTTTTATAAATATGGTCAGGGCAATTTTCTTTTTGTTTTCCTCAATAATTTTTTTCTTTTAGAAATATAATAGACTTTTTTTTTTTTTTTTTATAAAAAATTACATGTTTTTTATTTATTTATTTTTAAGGCAATATTATCTTGAACTATATTCTAAAATTTTGTTAAACTTTTACCATTAATTCTGAGAAAATAATTTATTCCTAAAAATTCTGCACATCAAATTTGGAAAGAGTAATAAAGGAAGAACAGTTCTTAAAGAAAAAATGGCAGCCCAAATATAAAATTTGTGAATTTTAATGGCTTTTTGTTTGTTTATTCACATTTTTGTTTGTTTATATTTTTTTTTCGGAATAGCATAGCTTCAAACTCCACTGTGTATATATATTGTAACCATCTGGATTACATGGAACAAGGCAACATAGTCATGTGTGCATGCATGTGGGGGGCCACACACACACATATATATATATATATATAGGAAAGTAAAAATAAACACAGACAAAAAAATTTAGTAGATACTTTCTATTTTCCCTGAATAATAATAATAATAATAATAATCCTATAAAGGGTTAAATAATTCTAAATGTAAAATAAAATTTCATTATGAAATAAATAGTTAAAAAGGTCTAATAAATATTATTTGTAATTCGGATTTTGAATTTAAAAACAAACAGGTCAAACTGATAATTGTAAAAATTTATATTATTTTTAAAGTTTTTTAATTAATGCTCTATCTAAATAAAAACATGTAGATCACACCTTTGGCAAAATTTCAAAGTTGCTTCCAAGAGTAGCTTGTAATTAAAAGTGATTTGAAAAGATTAAAGTTGATTTTAATCAAGATAAGGATTAGACAGAAAAAAACCTCTGTTTTCAGTTAAAGTGTTTTTATCACCTCAGATGACTCTTATAAAAAGTGCTGATAAAAATATCAGTTCAGTTCTTGTTCTAATATTTTTAAGAAATAGTTGGCAGCAATTATCTGGCCAAACTGGCCAGCTGCAAGGTCTTGGCTAAATATATTTTGTAAGAGCTGGCCAGTACTTCCATGAAGATGAAGCCAAAGTCAAGACAGAAGAAAGCAGATGTTCTACAGTTGGAGCTTGAATTCAAATAGAAAAAAAATGACCCACTTCTTTGTGTTGAAATTCAAAGCTACAGTTGTGTGCTAAGAGGACAGTTGCTTGTCTGAAATCAATCAAATCCAAGACAGCTTACCTGAAGTATGCCAATCCTGATCAGAAGGGAACCAATCAAGACCAACAAATTACCTGAATTATACCTCTATTGATGATACAAGCCAATCCACCAGCTTGCCCAAGAAAATCATCAGCTGATGAAGAAGTATGCTATTTCATCTATATGCAGAGAGAAGCACAGATAAATGTATATACAATGGTGAGTAGCTTTATACAAAATGTGAACAAAATTTTTAAATAAGTTTTTTTTTTTAATAATTTATTTAAAAATGATATTCTAAAAAATGAGCTATATAATAAAAAACAGCATTATCTTAAATTGTTTAAACTCTATATTTTTAAAAAAAGAGTAACACAAATAAATAACTCTACTTGGATTAAAAAAATCTAGGTCAGAATTAACATTTAAAAGATATTTTAAAAAAACTTTTAGAGACGCAACCCATGATCATGAGACATATATAGAATAATATGATTTTAAAATCCATTTTTTAAAAAAATATCAATAAGTAAAATTTTGACTGAATGAAATGATGGAATTCAATAACCAAAAACAAATCTTTTTAGGATTAACCTAAAGATGATTCAAAAGCATTATAATTAATTAAGAGTAACTTGATTAAAAAAAGGAACTTTTTCTAACCTGTCAAAAAATTGACTATACTCTTTTTTTAAAAAAAAGAAAAAAAGCTGTGCTAGAGTTTGATAAACTGATTTTTATTGATGCACATGTATATATGTAAATTTTATGTATATTCAAATGGAATTAGTAATTATAATCTGATTTGACAAAAATTAAATTTAGGTTAATCTGTGCAATTCTATGTTCATGTCTAAATAAACCTAGCATAGGTATTTGTATTATTAACAATATGGTACTTACGGATAATTCAACCAATGACGTTTTTGATTTACTGATTTCCCTTCCGGTAGACATCGACATTTTTTGCATGACAACATTTTCATGGTAACCAAGTGACTGGCATGATTAATCCATCAGAGAGTCAATTTTTATTTTTTTTTTCCACCCGTGAGATTTAAAATTCGGAGAGAGGCTCGGGAATTCTTTTTTTGATTTTTCTCAGTCTATTGTAATTTTGCTATCCACGGCACCACAGTTACTTTTTTGAGCTGGTTAATTCGGTAAAGTGTTTTATTTATCTGTTTATTTTAAATTTACAAATATTTTTTGTTAATATTTCTACAATTCTCAAAACTTACATTGAATTGCGCTTTTTAATGTGTAAATAATTTATTCTGGATAAACTGTTTTTTATTTATCTGTTTATTTTAAATTTATAAATATTTTTCTTAATATTTCTACAATTCTCAAACTTACATTGAATTGCGTTTTTAATGTGTAAATAATTTATTCCGGTAAAAGTGTTTTTTATTTATCTGTTTATTTTAAATTTACAAAAAATTTTTTGTTAATATTTCTACAATTTTGAAACTTACATTGAATTACGCTTAATGTGTAAATAATTTATTCCGGTAAAGGTTTTTTTATTTATCTGTTTATTTTAAATTTACAAAAAAGTTTTGCTAATATTTCTAAAATTCTGAAACTTACACTGAATATTATGTTTAATGTGTAAATAATTTATTTCGGTAAAGTGTTTTTTATTTATCTGTTTATTTTTAAATTTACAAAAATTTTTTTGTTAATATTTCTACAATTTTGAAAAAATTCATCGGCAATTATAAAAACTTTTGTTAATATTTCTCACAATTCTCAAATTATTTTTCGTAGAATTCATAGGCAATTATAAAAATTACAGCTATGAGTGCAATACAGAGCGATGCCATTAATACCAGATTTGCATTAAATCGCGTCATTTTTCTTTTAGCTGTTTATTTAAAATTTACAAAAAATTTTTTGTTAATATTTCTACAATTCTGAAACTTACATTGAATTATGTTTTATGTGTAAATAATTTTCAATAATTTTTTTAAACCAATTTGGGATATACAGTACGTTTTTAAACTTACCAAATGCATGTGATAACACATTTTTTCCAAGGACGCCTAATATTACTACCAGATTCGCATGACATCCAGGTAAAGGGTTTTATTTGTTTATTTTTTAAATTTACATAAAAAACTTTTTGTTAATATTTCTTAACAATTCTCAAATTATTTTCAGAATTCATTGGCAATTATAAAAACTTTTGTTAATATTTCTACAATTCTCAAATTATTTTTCGTAAATTCATCGGCAATTATAAAAATTACAGTTATGAGAGTAATACAGAGCGATGCCATTAATACCAGATTTGCATTAAATCGTCTTTTTTTATTTAATATGTTTATTTAAAATTTACAAAAAATTTTTGTTAATATTTCTACAATTCTGAAACTTACATTGAAATAGCGTTTATGTGTAAATAATTTTGCAAAATTTTTGTTAATATTTCTACAATTTTCAAATTTACATTGAATTACATTTTAATTTAATTTTTAATTTCTGAATTACAGCTATGACAGTAATACAAGGTATAGGTGTATGCCAAGCCTTCCCCGGCTTGTCAAAAACCCAAAGGCCCCCCCCCCACCAACTCCAGCACTATGCGCTGTTTTTTATAATTGAGCATAATATTGGGTGGTTTTATAAATTATAATATAGTTTTTTCTAAATTATTTTGACACATGCATGTACATTTTTATTTTTTATTTTTTTTTTACTATTTGCCTGACCTGCATCAGATTTTTTTAATTTTTTGAATAGTTTAAATTACTTTATCTGGATAATTCAACTGATTTTTTTTTTTCCTGAAGGCATATCAGTCTAATCTTACGATTTTAACGCACCGTGTTCATGTGATCTGCGGACACATTTTAGTGATTATATGTGAAGTCCGCAGATCACTTGGAGACTTTATTCTCAAAATCACAACATCAGACTGATGTGCCTTCAGGCTAGCATGTCATCGGTTGAATTATCCATAACTACCCAAAATATAAGTTAAAAAGTTTAAACATGTATTATAAGGACAATTTAAATATGTTCAGAAATTACACACACATGTATGTGTTTTTTATATTATGTGTAAAAATTTTAATCATTTTTTTATTATTAAATGTCATCAATTCAAAAATGTTCATTTTATATTAAGCCACAAGCCTGTGTGCTGTCTGGTTTTAAATAAACCTATTGGAACATATATGTAAATCAATGTAATAACTTGAATTTTGTAAATCACATAGTTGTAAATCGCAATGTGATAATTTTTTATTATTATACATTAATCAAAATCAGAAGGCTTAATTGATATGTGCATAGCCTCATTCTAGAGATCTTAATATTTTTTATTATTGTTGTTATTAATAAACTTGTATTTCTTTTGTTAAAATTATTCCAGAGACTTTACCCTCAAGTTGAGAATATTATATGGTTGCATCATCTCTTGATCACTGTAACAGTTATAGATCTTATGTTCATTGAGCTAGATTTGAGCATAACAGTCTGATATATTAAATGGGGATATATGTTAGTGTTTAAGGAGCAGCCAGTGTGATTGATATATCCTGAAATGGTGCTAAGATTATATTTCTTTTAAAGAAAATAATATGCACCATATTTTATTTTAATCTTATTAGAAATTAAAGCTTATAACAGCCAGTATATTAATGGTACTAAGTGGCCAAAGCATTAATGATGATCAGCATGTTTTGACACATCCCAGCACTATTCTTTGCGCTAAATTATTAGACACCTACAGAGGATGACAACTTAGTTTGCATCCAAATTATGTTTAAATAATTGCCCCAAGGTGGCAATGGCCTAATAGTTAGCCTGGTCTAAAGAAGACCCATTTCAAATCCAGTCACCAGATTGACTGTTAATTTTTATTCTGATGTATTTTGGCTTGTTAAATAACTGAAATGACGCTGAATGGTTATTTTGAGTATTACTTATATTTATTTTAATACTGGTGGGGAATAGTTAATTTTTGTTGCTCTAAGAATAGACTAGTTTGACCTCTCAGATTTTATGATCTCATGCTCTATAGAATATGTATATAAGATCTCATATATTTTTAGATATATTTCTTACATTAATACTCTTACTAAAATATACTTTTTTATAAATTGAAGTATTTATTTTTTTTAAAGTGGGATTGATGAGGATTTTATACATCACCACAGGTTCACTCCATCTCCCAATCCCTTTGCAAGACATATATATAGATATTAGAAAGTTAATGGGAATTTTGTGTATTTTTATGTTATTTTTAGTTATCATATAGTGGAATAAAATACTAAGTAAAATCAGATATTACAAGATGTAACTGAAGTTATATAATCTAATAATATTTTGTGAAAAAAATAAAATTCGTAAGTGAATTTTGTTTTTGTCTGTATCAACTAAAGAATGGTAGACCTGAAGCAATAATATTTTAAAAAATTATTTATAAAAGTGCTAAAAAAATTCCTGCTTGATTTTTTTTAACATTTAAACTTGTAAATCTGCGAACATCTCACTCATTATGGGGGAATTGTTTTCACTGTAAAAAGCATTTATTTCAATTTTCACACAGATTATATTATTGACTAATTGACTTATAATCCATATATAAACTTGGATAATAAACTAAAAGTGAATTCACTTTTAGATTAAAGTATTTCATGATAAATGCTAAACACTAAATCACATAAGTTTAGTTTGCAATGCCTGTTTTTAATTTGTATTTAATTCCATTAAAATACTTAAAAAAATTATGCTAAATGAAAAAAATTTTAAATTTATAAAGTAAAATTGGTATTAATTCAATTTATAAATGATGAATTCATTGTATTATTTCTGGGAAACTACACGTAATAAAAATATAATGATGCTAAATAACTGATATCCCAGAACAAAAACAAATACTTTTCTCAAAGGGGGGGGGATCATATGTCAAAGTGTCAGCTGGAAGCGGAACTGGGGACAATTGTTGTGGGGCAGCTTTTAACCACTTAACTACCATTGCTTCTTCTTTCAAAATCATAAGAATGTGTGTGATGAGATTTAAAATCGTATATTTTTTCCCCTTTGTTATTGTCTCGTTCTCAAATTTTATTGGTTGAGAAGTTTTAAAAAATATTTTACCCTTTGGGAATATATATATATATGTATATTGTGATTTTAAATTCAAAATCATTAAATTATGATAAGCCAAGAAAAATACAAATTTATATCATTGTTGGCAATGGCAAAAGATAAACATAGATCAATAACATTAAATGGACTGTTTCATGGAAATACTTCCCCAGAATTTTTTCTTGAAAAATAGTTAGAAGAAGAAGAAATCATGAGAGTTTACGTTCATTGTTTGTTTTATTATCTATCAAAGCACATCTAGTACCCATTTACTAATCATTAATTAAAGCAGTTAGCTGTGTTGGTTATATAAACTACTTGCATAAAAAATAATAATCTTGCTTTAGAAATCTTTAATAACTTTAAAAATTGTCAACATTTGCTGGGATCCAAATCTTGAATTATGAGTTATTCTAATGACTGAATCATAATTCTCTTGAGTATCATTAGCTATGATTTTATTTCTTTATTATTTATTCTGCTTTGTAAAATAATCTGCACATTTGAATAAAGGAGGAAGTGAATTGAATAATCGGTAAACACTCAGTGTCTGGTCCCTGCATTTTTAATGCAACAATAAAGTAATTTGAATTCAGGATCTCAAGGTGTATGAATTGCATCTGATCTTTGACTTTAGATCTCAAAATTTACTCCCTAGTTCAGGCCCCTGAGGCTTGTAAGCCCAGCTTTCCGATTCTGAGATCAAGATCTTGTTGATCACATTTCGCGTCTCTCCTTAGAGCTTAAGGCCTGTAAATCGCAGCTCAGGTCTAACTTCAGAACTCAAGATCTAAGGATCACACATCAGGTCTAACTCTAGAGTTTAAGACCCGTGGATCGCATCTCAAATCTCTAAAACGTAAGGCTTGTGGATCTGCTTCGCTCTGAATCTGGAATTCAAGGTTCGTGGATAGGAGGCTCAACTTTATCACTCGATGTTTCAACATCGTACAAATTTGCAAGCAATGAAATATTCGATTACTGTTTTTATTTTGTTGATTCGGACATGTAAAACGTCATTTAAAAAATACCTGATTTTTTTTTCTTTGCTCACTGATCAAATGTCAATACTAAATAAGTAGTAATTAAATTTTTAAACGTCATTAAGCTTCAAATTCGTTGCAATATTCAGTCACCAAAAGTTTATTCAAAAATTTAAAAGTTTCTTTAATATATTTTGTTACTTGCTTAAGAAAGTAGGTAGTGGCGGGGAAGGGGGGAAGTTGTTAATAAAAAGTTGAGTTAATTAATGATAAAGCAGAAGAAATGTGGAAAATCCATTATTTCTTTGTTAAAAGAATGTCTGTTACGGATCGCTGTTTAAAGTCTTCAAACTCATTACTACTTAAATTAACTAATCTCAGACTAGTCTTTTGGTAATTAGGGTTACATGTACGTATATGATTAATAAATCCTTGTCTTAATTAGCTTAATTACAAATACTCGGTAATCAAAAATAATATAATTACAGTTTTTACTGTAAAGACTGTTTCTTTTCTAAATATAATAAATTAACTATTAAAAATGAATCATCAGTATTTACTTTTATATTTTGTAAACGTTTGCCAACTAAAACTATATATATGGGAGTGTATGTTTAGAAAGGGCAAATGTCCTCAGTGGTGAATCCCTGAATTAAGCACAATAGATTACATTGACTACGGTGAAGGCCGTGGCGTTATATACTAGAGATTCTTTATTATTGTTTTCTTTTAAAAATCAGTTCCAATTTTTTTGGGGAAATACTACTTTCTAATCTTTTTTTTATGTGTCATGTAGTATCAGCCGGGAAGGGAACCTCAAATCCGGGACAACTGCTTGTAAAACAGCTGTCCGCTGATCTCTCGACCACCAATGCTTGACAAACTAAACTCTAAAATAAGACAGCAAAACCATAAAAATCTGAAACAACTAGTTGTTAATTGGAATGAATAATGCCGTCTCCTTTATAGTTGTTCTCTTGAGGGATGCGCGCAAAGTTTTTGCGCTACAACTACTTTAAGATGATTTTATCTACATTGCATCAACTTGAGTAATTGTCTAAAAAATGTGTATGTTGCTAATAAAGTAATAGTAAGCTAATAAGAATAACTTGTTTCAAGCCTTTACTAATAATTAAAGAGCATCTCAAACTGAATCTGCATGGAGAATTTGAAATAAATCGTCATAAAATAAGCCCCGGTAATCTAGCTAATGGCGAGAGGAGGTTTAAAGTGGTTAAATTGAGAGCCTATTGCATATTATAGAGACGAAACACTCTTAAAACTATAATATTATTAAATCAGTTTTACTAACGTAACGAAATACTAATGAACTACATTGATGAAAGTTAGAACTCCAGAGCAACTAAATGACTAATGTTTTTCATGTGTATATAACCGTATTAAACACACACTCAGGAGTCTTTGATACGTCAAGTCTTGCAATGCATGCTTATATATATATATATATATATATATATATGACCACCCAAAGAAGTATGGAGAGATGCATGATAGAATTAACAAGAAGAAGTCGAAAATTTAATACATGGGTAAAAGAACAAACAGGTTCTACTGACATCGTTGAAAAAATTAAAAGACTGAAGTGGAGTCGGGCTGGACATATTGCCGGAAGAGATAATGGATGGGCAATTGGAAATCTTAAACTGAAATTCCAAGAGATTGCAAAAAGATCTAGAAAGAGACCACATGTGAAATGGATGGATGAAATAAGAAAGTGTGCAGGGATGATATGGAGAAGAGAGGTTAGGAGATCAGAGAAAATGGATTGAAGTTGGTGACCTTTCATGCTGCACTTAATATATATATATATATATCAAAATCACTTAATTGCAAATATATAAAAATAAAGGGATCAACCATTAAGTTGATACTATGTGTCATCAAGTAAGAAATCTTTCAGCATTCAATACAAAAATATGACTTAAAATGATTTTTTTTCCCCACTTTTGAATATAATCAAAGTTTTTAATTTAAATATTATACTTCACTGTATCTGCTTTTTGATAGACTAATATTTTATCTCAAGGGATACCTAAAAAAGTTTCCATTTATGTGATCAAATATGTGAATAGTACCAAGATAATTGTCAATTTCTCTTTTATTTGGCATTGATGTAGGTGATTACCTATTTCCAACAATCTTATTTGCAATTTGTTTAATCAATTTTGCCAGCTATTAACTAAAAACAATTCATGATAATAATGTTAAATGTTTAACATTTCATTCAGATTAAAAAAGAATAAAAAATTTATATTTAAAACGTTGTATCTACGTAAAGTTTGGTAAAAGTAGCTATCAAGGTGGGAATAACAAAACTGGTAAATAGTTTATGAATACAGTTTTGCATTAAAAAACCTCACTATTAATTTTAGTTTTTATTATATATTGTTTGTTTATTTGATATATCTTTTAGATATGCTATATAAATAAAGATATCTGAAAAATAAAACCCTATCAACATGCATTTTACATTTTGAATCAAACACAATCCCTTAGATATCTATCTATTTTTATCCAGATTAAATGCATTTCAAATTTAATATATCAATATCAAATTTTCTGCATTCACAACTTACAACTCCACTTTATTACATTAATACATATATATATATATAGTTGTAACCAGTTGGGTTACATAACACACACTAATATATTGTATGTGC
>JAQFVV010002096.1:0-35228 GCA_028023455.1 Epiperipatus broadwayi | reverse complement strand
CAGTCTTATTAAATTTAGTGATATTTTAGTCAATTAAGAACCTTTCTTTTATTCATCAGACTCTTATTGCTTCTCCGTGACCTATGTCGGCCGTGTGGAAAGAGGCATACCACATGTAATTTCAAGGTGGTCATTCGTAGGGTCTTGAGTCTTGGAATCCTGGCTTACGAGTTGAAGTGCGGTCGGACTCGGGATGTTACAGTCCTAATCTGGTCAGCTTCGGTCTCTTTTGCTTGGATTCTGAATTCTGTTACGCGAATGTACAAACTTGATTGTTACAATATATATATACACGTAAAGTGCTTCTATATTATCCAATATAAATTTATGATTACAAATAATTATTGAATTGTACTTTAAGATGAATATGAGCTAAAGCAAAACATGCTATTGTGCATCATGTTATTTCCTAACAGTTGCATTAAACGTCTATTTTTTTTTCTACTTTATTGTAAAACACACAAGAGGATGCCTGCAGTCCAAAGTAAACAAGCATTGGAATATTTAATGGTGAATCAGTTAAGGATCAAGGTGTTTACCATACACAACTATAGGATGGTGTCCATTGTACCTATCTATCCTTGCCTAGGAAAATTATTTGCTGAGTCAAACTGCTTTTGGAGAACAACATGCCTAACTATCAACTACTACTTCTATTGGGATGATTTTTAATGAACTTTGTTCCAAAAATAATTTTAATCAAGAAGTTAATATTGTAAATTTTTGTTTGATGATTTTTATTATTATTATTATTATTATTATTATTATGATCATCATCATCATCATCATCATCATCTATGTGGTATTTTCACACTCTGATGCTAGAAGCCTCATTTTTCAGAATTAGCAAAGAAGAAATGGGAGGATTATTCACTTAGATATTTTTCTATTTTTATTATAAATAAAATCTAGGTTAGCCTGCCTGCTTCACATCAGATTATCCATGTAAATAGTAAGGTAAGATTCTCTACATTTATTTTTATAGATTAAATTGCAATACTTGATACAGAATACATATTATATGTTTTATTTTGTTGATTATCCCTGTATATATATTTTTCCAGTTTGATTGACTAATCAACTAGTATTAATTTCTATACCTATCATATATATAAATTAGGGGAAACTTAAATTAAATAGATTGCTAAAATCAGTAAATATATAATTTAGCTAGCCAGCATCTCAATCATCTTAAATTATTAATGTTTATTTTTCTATATAATTATGATTTGTAAAGAATGAGTGACATAGATAGATTTCTACCATGGGGTATAAGGGATGGATATGGAGAATTATTAGTTAATAAAATGGTAGAAGTTCACGTGACACATGTATATATATATATTTTTATCATTACTATTGTTATTATACTTTATGTTATCTATTATTGTCAATAAATGTTTAAGAGTTTATATTATTCCGGTCTCTGGTTTATTGAGTTGTCCTGACATTTCACAGCTAATAAACAATTATGCATGCACACACATCTATTTTTCTTGTCATACAAAAGCTGTAAAGTAAAATAAATATATTAAATGCTAGTTGTAACCTATATATAGGTGCAAGAGTTGCTGTGTGTATCTGTTCATACCTGTTAAGGGAGTCAAAAGCAATATTCTCTCTGGGCTTGAATATTAGGGCATAATGGAATCAGAAAGGAGTGAAAGTGGATGAACTAACCTAAATTGCATTTGATATTATTAAATAGGGATAGAGCTAGTCAAAAAGTGCATGCAATCATTAGTTAAGCATTTCATCAGGTTTTCATTAGCATTCTACCCAAAGACCCAAAGTCCGACCGTAGTTAGATACAACTTTTTTCCCTTTGAAGCCTGGCAGGTCTCAGCAGACTGTGTCATCAGGGGCAATAAATTAGGGCACATTAAGTCATAGTCTCCAGATTTCTACATCTGCATATATCACAGTCCTCAAGTTATTTTCCCATCTGTTATATATGGTGTGTGGGCAAGTGTGAATCCAGGCATAGTGGACCGTCCATTACATTATATTTATAGCTCGGAGTAAAGATAAAAAATGAGAAATAAATCCTTATGATACAATTTAAAGTCTAATAGAAAATACATATGAACTGTTAAAAGTTTTACTGTAGCAACTTATTATTTTGCCTTCATACTAATCCAAGTTATTTTGAAATATTCCTCATCTGAAATAAAATGTTATTTACAAGTATCCTTTGTGTTTTATCTGATTTGCAAAATTGAAAGACTATTTCAAAACTATCAAAAAAAATATTATAAATTACTGAAATATATATATATAAGTTCATTTTACATTACTTTATTTAAATAATTGCATTTAATATTATACTATTATTTACATTTATTCTGTTAAAAATTATTAAAAAAACTTTTATTTCTTAGATTATGATGGTAACTAATGAAGGAGAGCCATCCAATTACTATCAATTTATGCATTATTCATGGTTTGAAAAATAATATTATCATTATTTGGAAATTAAAATATAGTTTACACAAATGCTTAGATAGTTAAATGACACATAATTGCAAATAGAATAAAAATAGAAAACAGAAAAAATGAATATCCAATAAAAAAGCATGGGGGGGGGGGACAAATATTAAAAATGAATATAAAAATAAAACAAAATCTTAAATGTCTTGTACTAAATATATAAAAAAAAGATTTGATTATTGTTTTGCATTCATCTTGGAGTCCTCCACACTGTGAGATATTCAGCATGTCATTGATTATGTATTCTATCATAATTATTATTAACCTTAAATCACAGACATAATAATCATAAAATCTATGTGTACAATGACACAACTGAAGGATTTAATGATACTTATGAATTTATTTTCTGTGTGGAATCTTTATAGATTCCTATAAAATAATGTTTAATAACTGTATTTAAATTATATATATAAAAATATAATAAAGAACAGAAATGAGAAATCACCTTTAACCTTTGATATTACCAAATAATTATCAATTACCATCATGTTTCCCCGAAAATTAAAAAATAAGCTTCAGTATGATTTTTGACGATGCTTATAATATAAGCCTTATGCCAAATATAAGCCCTAGTTATGATAAACAGCCTGATAATATGATGGCCATATTGTATTATATAAACTAAAAATATTATTGACATTAATGTTTTTGTATTTTCCCATCAGCTATTTTTGACAAATGCAATTCTATCTGCATAGAAAAACAATTTATCTACCATAAGTCAGTACATAAAATTAATTTCTAATTTCATTTATATATTTTTAAGTACTTATTTTATTTATATGTAATACTTAGAATTAGACTGCATGATTTAGTTTTAGTTTCAACATACTTTTAAATATTCCAAGATAAAAGAAAAATTAGTTTGATTCCTGAAAAACTTTATTAAAATAACGAAGTGATTTTAAAAATCAAAGTTTAGCTTAAGTTAAATCATCAATCTTTCTCCTAAAGAAAAGTTTTTAAAAAGAATACTCAAGCCAGGCTATTACAAGGAATTTGGAAAGTGTTTATGATTTGTGTTCTTGATAACAAATGGATGTGGTTGTAATGAACATATTTAATGTGCATGTGTGAAATACAGAAACAGTTTCTGAATTTCGTGCTTGGGTTTTTTTATTGCTTTTGTATGGACAAATTATTCTTAACTATAATCATTTTTGCTACCACTCCTGTCTCACAAGTCTTCAATTAACACTTAATTTAATGGTAAATTTAAACAGAATAATATTGTGATCATCAGATGAATACAAAAAGAAAGCTATTCTGGTGAGTACAAGAAAGGAATTGTAAGAAGCTCCCAGGGTAAGAATCTTACAGCTTTCTATAAAGAAAAGTATTTGAATAAATGTAAATTTTTGTACGTAAAAAAATAAGATCTAGCCTGAAAATACGCCCCACAGTATTGGGGGGGGGGCAAAAATTAATAAGACTCAAATTTATTTTTGAGGAAACATCGTATTAATTGACAATTCCTGAGGTTAAACAAGTTTTTTCATTAATCTATAACTTTTTCTTGGAGTTTTTTGTTGAAGTAAAAGTGATCCCAGCTATTTCTTATAAGTGTGAGAATGTGAAGGAATAGCATCTTTCTTGGCATTCTGCAAATATTCATATATTGAATTAAACATTTCCATGGATTGTTATTATAATAAAGAATAGAAATGAGATAATATCCATGTGAACAGAAATCCTCTTTAACCATTTATGTTACCAAGTAATTATCAAATACTACTAATTGACAATTCCTGAGACTAAACAAGTTTTCTCATTAACTTATAATAGCTTTTTGTTGGAGTTTTTGTTGAAGTAAAAGGGCTCCCTCTTTCATTTCAAATCCAAGTTCTTAAATGAATTTAAACCCAGAAAGCTATTTTATATTGGTGTGAGAATGTGAAAAAATAGTATCTTTCTTGACATTATGCAAATATTATTTTTAAATACTCCAGAATTGTATATACTGTATTGCATTAAATATTTCCAGGAATTATTATTATAATAAAAAATAGAAATGAGATAATATCCATATCAAAAAAGATTATATTCTTTCATATTTTCACACCAATAAAAAATAGTTTTCTGGGTTTAAATTCATATAAGAACTTAGGATTAAAGTAAAAGAGGGACCCTTTTTATTTCAACAAAAAAATTCCAACAAAAACGCTATTATAAGCTAATGGGAAAACTTGTTTAATTTAAGGAATTGTCAGTTATAGTAACAGATAATTATTTGGTAATATCAACAATAAAAAGTGATTTCTGTTTACATGGATATTATCTCATTTCTATTTTTTATTATAATAACAATTCATGAAAATGTTTAATTTAACATATACAATTCTGCAGCATTTTAAAATAACATTTGCAGAATATCAAAAAAGATGCTATTCTTTCACATTCTCATACCTATAAAAAATAGTCAGAACCCATTTTACTTCAACAAAAAACTCCAACAAATAAACTATTATAGGTTAATGAGAAAACTTCTTTAGCCTCAGAAATGATCAATTAATAGTAACTGATAATTACTTGATAACATCAATGGTTAAAGGTGATTTCTGTTTACATAGATATTATCTCCTCATTTCTATTCTTTTATTATAACAACAATCCATAGAAATATTTAATTCAATATATATTTACATAAACACTAAGTATATAAAAAAATTATTATGTAATAAGAATGCTAGAATAAAAAATATCATTTTAACATTTTTACTCTTAAATAATATTTTAATTTGGCTGTCAGTTATGTATTGTAACAAGCGCTAGTGATTTCGCAGTATCTTTGAGTTATTTCAGTTTTCAACTATCAGTGCTTCGCAAATTAAAATATTATTTACATATTTTCCTGCTTGTTATGTATTCTAAACACTACTTCATAGTAAATCATAGGATTTTGCGTTGTATGTTTATGATTTAGACTCAGTGAGTTAATTGTGAAGATATATAAAGCTTCAAATTTTCAAACTAAATGCTTACGACTGGCTTAGATGTATAGAAAGAAAAGTTGAGAGAAGGTGGCTGCCCTTTTCTCGTAAAATCTTTGTTGTGTGTTTAGGTTTGACGTCATTTTAGACAGCTATCCTTGATATCTGGTTGGCTGTCTTACATATTGTAACGAGCGCTAAAGATTTCACAGTATCTTGAGTTATTTCAGTTTTATTCTTAAATAATAAATTATTTAAGCATTAGCCAAATGTATAATCTTTAATATACATTTAAATCCAAACAATATGAGCAAGTTAAAAGTTAAGCTATTTTCTTTCTAGACAAAAAATCATACTATGAATCTTTGATTTTTATTTTACTGACATAGTGCTCTGTTTTAGTTTTAAGCTTTTAATCCTTCTATTATTATCAAGAAAAATCACAATTGCAATTAACATTTTAGGTAGTATCATTTATTTTAAAACTTATTGTTGCCTCATACAGAAATATAACATCAAACTGATGAATTAAATGTGTATAGATGATTGAGAAAGCCTCATGTCTTTCTTATACATATGTTCTCATTTTTCTTTGCCCATATATAAAAACAAGTTATAAAATAAATAAAAATATTTTTTTACAACAAAAAAAAATATTTAACATTCTAAATAAATTTATATATATATTTGTTTTAAATTTTGTATGTTTATTATATTATTGGTGGGTTTTATGATTATTACTCTCGTTCAAATGTTATCAAAATCAGATGAAAAACTTTGAAACAAAACTTTCCATCAAGATATTTTTGTTCAAAAAGAGAAAAAAAAAAAATTTCAATTTTTAAAAAAATTTACTTTTACAGTTAAAATATAAGATCTATAAATGTAACTCCATATTTATGTAAAAAATATTTAATATACAAATTTATATTTGCCAAACCTACAACCTATTGGCAAAGTAACTTTTATATAAAGCAAAGATTTTTTTTAAAAAATGTAAATACTTGACATTTTAATGTATCCGGTATAAGTATTGTGATTATAAAAACTATTTTTTTTTTTATGTACAACATTTACACATAGAAACTGTGCAAAAAATATAACATATTCATATCAATCAAATAGAATAATAATTCACTTTAATGATATATAAATACTTTTTATCAGCTAAAAATCACATTTATTTAGATTAAGTAGCAAACTGATTTTAATTCTTTGTCTTATCATTTAAATAAAAAATAGAAGGGAATATTTTTCTTTTATTCTTTAGCTAAAAAATAACTTAAAACTTCTTTATTATATTGTTTAAAATTTAAATAAGATTTTGCATGGTTTAGTGTAGTGGCAAAGAGACCAATTCAAAAACTAAAGATCTATGAATAGCAGCTGAACTCTATGATTCTGGTGCCCAAAAACTATATAACATCACAAGTAATAAACTATTTGATTAATTTTTTGTAACTTGAATAATTGACATAATAGTACCCAAAAATCTTTAAAATATCTTTCTTTATCCTTTTTTTTTTTTCAAATTTTTTTTTAGAAAATTATTAATTTTATCAAATATAAAATAGTTAATTATACAGCATTCATTATTTTGAATGCTACTAAAAATGTATTTAGATTTTTTTTTGATTTAAAAACAAAACATAAATATAATCTGTAAATATCATCATACAAAGACATGATTTTTTTGCATTACACGTTTTTTGAAGCAACTAAAAACTGTTTAGGTTACATTTACATTATTTTAAGATTAAACCTTTATTCTATATTATATATTAATAAATTTGACTTTATTAATTATAAATATGTTTACAAATGAAAACATTCTTAAAAATAATATTTCAACTCTGCAAATATAGAAAAAAGTCATAAATTAACATGTAATCAGAATAAGAGCTGTTTCTTATTGAATGGTTGCAGCACTGCTGATAAAAAATTTAAAAAAGGATACTAATTACTTAGCCGGGCTTGGTCGCTTCATGGTGTGCGTTGTTGCCAGCCAAAAATAATAACAATGCAACTTTACCGGACCGCAATTTTTAAAATATGGTGACTTTTTTTGATCCCTTTAATTTTTTCTATTTCGTTTTTAATATTTCATTTTTAGGGTGGTGGCTATATAGCGATTTTTTTTTCAGCTTTAACTTTTATTTTTTAAATCAATTTTTATTACCTTTTTTTTAAAAATAAAAACAAACAAAAACAACTTCTGTCTCTAACTTTTACAAAGTATTTCTCAATCCACCCCCCCACCCCCCAAATTAAAATAAGATCAAAACTTTTAACTTTTTCAACTTTCGTTTTCTTTTTTTCTTTAAAAAAAATACAGTGATTTTTTTTTTTGGCTTTATTTGTATACCACTGACATACTAAAGCTTTTGACTTTTTCAACTTTTGTTGTTTTTTTTTTTTCAAAAGGCGGAGACTATACGACGATTTTTTTTTTGCCTTTATTTTTATTATGTGATGTCTAACTTTTCCTATTAATTACATTTTTTGATCTTTTCAACACCCCACCCCAAAAAAATTACAATAACATCAAAACTTCAGACTTTTACAACTTTCGTTTTCTTTTTTCATGTTTAAAATACAGTGACTTTTTTTTGGCTATATGGCGATTTGTATTACGCGATTTCTATTTTGCACTTTTTAAAAAAATTTTTTACTATTAATGATAGTTTTTGATCCTTTTATTTTTTCCTACTACATCTTTAATATTTTATTTTTAGGAATCAAATATCTTTAGTTGCAGGAGCCTGACTGACATCGGTAAGTGGCACAATTTGTGCACCATTTTAGTTGTCTTGTATAATTTCTTGCGAAAGCGTGAGTTTTCGCATAGACTCGGCCCTACCCTTTCCCAATGTTTTGCACATTCCAAGTTGTGTAGGGAAGGGTGGGAACAATGTGACAATTCTTAGCAAGTCAGACTGTGATTTAAGTAAAAATGAAATTACTCTGCTCTGGAGATATCAAAACTTGTGGCCACTTGATATCCAAACACTGTCAGACAAAAGAATAGCAACCAGTGAATTGTGCAAATTCGCATAAAGTGTCATAAAGCATAAACAGGCCGTAATATCTCTGTGCAATGCCATCAAGTGGCCTGCAATGGCTAAGATAAACACAACAGTTTTCTTAGCCATAAGTGTAGGTCGCATAAATGGTATTTCTAGCTGTTTTGGACAAGCAGCAACGCCAACAGGCGGCCAAGCCCAGCTAAATAATTAGTACCAAAAAAAGACTAAAAATATTTGTTATTTGAGCTCAATTTCTAAAATCCAAATAAGTTATTCTTAAGCCATCATAAATTAATGCAATTCTGTTCTAAAAAATTGCACTTATATTTATTTAAAACTAACAAAATCTTTTTACTATGATATTTGTGAAGATGGGTTCAATCAAATTTTCTTTTTTACCATAAGTTTTTCTTCATTTGCCTTCTTAAAACCAAACACTTTTGAATAAAATCATGGATACTTTTATTTTAAAATAAACACCATATGAATATTTTGCAAAAATAATCATAAATATTTAATAATTTTCTTTTCAAAGTGAAATAAAAAATGTTTGTTCTCAAAGTTCTAGTAAATTGCTCTCAAGCCTGAGAACAATGAGTGGTGTTGTTAACTCATTTAAACTAGTCTCTTTACAATATGGACATCTTTTGATTATTTTAAAACTAATAAGTCAATATATATATATATAGCAGTTTCTGCCATCAAATGTAAGGAAAACCAGAAAATTAATTTTATATATAGCTGTAAGAGAGTGAAGATAAGCCGCAACATCATCAATAATCTGAAAAAAAAACTGATGGTCAACCAAAGCAAATTAATAGATCACAGCAAAATATGTTTTTAATTTTTTCAATTTATGCATAAATTCTTATTAACACAAAAAAGATGTGAAATGGATAGAATACTTAATAAAATCAGGATCTGCATACATAAATTTATTTTTCAACATTTTCTCCCAATTTTTCATCTTTGCTTATGAATGTTTAGAAATCACAAATATTAGCAACTTATTATAAATAATGAATTAAAATAACAAAAATAAACAATATCTAGAAATGAATCAACTAAAATTATTTGTAAATACAATAAAATGAAAAAATTTTATTAATGATATTTATTTTTCTCTAAATATATTAATTTTTTTTTTCTTTAATGACTGCCAAATAGATATAAGATAAAAAGAAATACAAATGCATAAAAATAAAAATTACATACTGTTTGTTTAAATCCTACAGCAGTATGCTGGGGTGCCTTTCTAATTGCTTGGACCAAATGTTTGTGAGCTTCACTATAATCTAACTGGATGGCTTTAATACGACCTGAAAAATAAAAATTGTATGTGTACATACATATATATATATATACTCACATACATGTTTCATAGTACTATAGAATTTGTCTGTGATCATATCAATGAATATTTCCAACAAATACAGCAACAGTTCATATATACAGTACATACGTTAAATGAAGATTTTCATGGGCAACAATTAGAAGGGACACCTCATTCTGATTCATATACAGTTGAATCCTGACTGTATTATATATATATAAACTGCAAAAAAGAGTTGGCTATTAACTGAAAAGAGAAACTCTGATTTCTATTTGAGATCTTAAAAGAATCAATGTACATTTCAGACATTCTTGTTACTGAAAACATTATATCTATTTGTTTTGCACTAGTAACAGCGCCATCGAACAGTGTGGATCATCATACATTGTATTATCAATGAATTTACTGACTTTTACTTTCAAGTTTAAAACAAAAAAACACAATAGAATTTACTGAGACATTAACTGGATTTTCTTGGAAGCAGGATGTGTCAATGAGTGAATAATTATTCTTTTATATTCACAATTACGATAAACTAAAAAAAATATATAGCCCTCACATTTCAGAAGATAAAAAATCATCAGCCAAAGGAATAGTTGGTAAATAAAAGGTGTTTAAAATTCATGGACATAAGCTGCCATTCAATGACAATCTTACATTTATCTAATTACAACTGTAAACTAGATGAAAAACTGTCTAATATTAAACAGGACATTGTCAATTAAAAGAAAAGTTGAAAAGACCATTGACTTGAAAAGTGGAAATATATACTTTATTATAAAGGCACACATATTGGTATCACAAATGGAGTCGGTCTTATTTAATATAAATAAAAATAGGCCATTGTAGATAATAGTATATAAGAATGGTAAAATTGGTTACTCCAGTTAATGGAAGATATCAAATCCAAATTTCAGATTTATACTCAATAAGTTTTCATTCTGATGAAGAAGTGGGATATTCAGAGTGCTTTTGATTAGATCAAACAATATTTTTAAATTAGTATGGAAGATTTTAATGCTAGAATAGAAAATCAATTGACATACGAAAGAATTATTTGGTAAATTTGAACACAGGGACAAAAATAAGAAAGAAAATAGACTTGTGAAATTTGCAGAAAAAAAAAGTATACTTAATATATCTTTTTTAAAACAAAAAACAATGCAGAAATCAATTTAAAATCATTCAAAGGAAGATATAACAGCGTTGAATTGCATAATGACCATACGGAAATATAACTTTCAAGATACTGCTGAGATTTGTGTTAATGCAAAACTAGAGGGGATAATTTTTATTAAGAAAAATAATAAGTAGCTGACATTCTTAATATTTCCAAATACCTCAAAAAATTTTAATTAAGCTAGAACTTGTAAATTGCTTCTTTAAAATATTAAGGACTTCGATACGTATTTTCAATCATTAATATTTTGAATACCATAACTGATAATACTCCCCCACTGAAATCAGCTAACATATAAATAAGTCAAGTAAAAAAGAAAATTCATAAATAAAATGAAATATAAATGCAATTTATCCATCTTATTTTGAAATAATTTAACAAAAAAAGTGAGGTGATTACCTACAATTTGTATAAGATATTACAGCAAAATAAGGTACTATAGATTTAATACAATTTTTAATTGAGACAATATAATGTATAAAAGAAAGTAAGGAATATGACATTTTTAAATGATTCATTTAGAAAAATTGGAATATTTGAATTCTATAAAATGGTACAAAAAAAATTATAATAAAAATAAAATAGTGAATTAGAAAGGAACAATATAAAAGTAAAATCTCAAAAAATATAACTCAACTTCCTTGATGTTGGAAGGAACCTTATGTCAGCAATAATAGGAAAAGGTGACACTATTGGAATAAAACAAGAACCAATATGAAATGTGTAGAACAATTTTATAAAGATTTATATAATAATAAAGAACAAACAAAAAAAATTAGTTTTTTATATTTAAATCTTCTCATATTTTCTCATATTCCAAGTAATTCAAAAAAAGAGTACAATGTGCAATTTAATTTATAAGAGTTTAGTGTCACAAAATAATGAAGTTGATGATTAAGATTTTTAAATAAAGAAATAGAGAAATTGTTGGCAATGCTATATACTGTATGACTAAATGATAAAGATGTACATGATTAGGGAAGAATATCATGGTGATAAGATGAAAAAGATATTAGAAATTAGACTTATTAATCTTCTCTGTCTGATTTTATAAAAGATCGGAACAAACTTATTGGGACTTATGTTGAGAATTATGAATTTACACTGATAGGAACTGATTTGAAGTGGTTCAATTATAAGGGACTCATATTCAAGGGGGGGAAAAAGTTACAGATGTGCATTCAGTGAATATGGAATTGTTAGCTAGAATTAAAATTTGAAGAATAAGTATTTGATGACCTCTAATAAGTTACTTTAGGGATGATTCTTTGCGGCTTTAAAAGGTTGGAGGTGTAGACCTTTATTGTCTAATTCTGCAAGAATATTTCCCAGAATGCAGCAACAGTGATTATATTACACAGTGAGAAATAAAATTTTAGCTTGCTGGGAAGTATTTTTCTGAATTAATTTAACAAAAAAAAAAAAGAAATACAAATGAATACCAATTATTTAAATCATCTAGAACATGTAGATAAAGTGATTGTTTTTGCGCTTGTAATGCTTCAAAACATCAGGAAATATTACAAGAATTATCAAATGAAAGTGTTAAAATAAAACTAAATATAAATGCTAATGAAAAAAAATGGCATTTAATGGCTTTAATTTAAAAAAAACGGTAATGAATTAGAAAAAAGTTAATAAATACAAATATCTTTGTTAGATTATTAATACAGATGAAAACATAATGGACAAAATCATAAAATTAAATATATTGTTATGTTTTGGGAAAGTTTTTTGAATAAATGTTTCTACTAGTTCTTACAGATAGATCTGAGAATTAGATGATTAATAAAAAAAAGTAATTCAGATTTCCAAAACCATTCAACAAAATATAGAGATGTATGTTTGGAATAATAAAGAAAGATCTAAAAACAATAAAAATATATGAATAAGAAAAGTAACAAAAATCACAGATATTGAAAAAATTTAAGAAAATAAATGAACTTGGATTTTATATTTTGTTAGAAAAATGACACAAGATAGAAAACTAGTATTAAACTGGATTCAAAAGATCATAAAAAGTCTAAAAAGACTATAAGGTGAGATGAATGAATGAAATAACAAAATTTTGGAATAATATGGAGAAATATGATTAAACTTGGAAAGATCTTTACCTTGTAATGGATTGGTAATAAGTTGATTATAACAATGTTATATATACGTATCTTCATATACAGTATGTATTTGGGTACATGTAAATATAAACAAATACTATCAACATTGTATTCACTGACACAATATTTCCACTACTAAAGATACAAAGTGAAATGATAAGCTAATTTAAATCAGCCAACTTTAATTTTTACAAAGCATAACAAACAAGTTTGTATGTTATAATATTTACCTTCATTATATAAATTCTAATTTAATTAGGAAAAGTCGTTTATCATATGTTTTGTTCATACTAATTTTCTTTATAGTAGACCTCGCCTATATACATTGAACCACTAAACATCACACGATCACCATTTTATGTCTTTTCAACCTGTTGTTATTAAATCCCTCCATGCAATAAAACCACTTAGTGCAAAACATCCATTGACTCCATTAATTACTCTGGCTTGCACTGAGTGGCACTACTGTAAGGCAAAGTTTTGCTTGTTTTGTGTATATATATATACATTAGTCACACCGTAATTCAAAAAATAAAAATAAGTTTCCACTTAATTTTATTAAAAAAAAAAAAAAAAAAAAAAATTAACAATAATGATAAAAGAAAAAACAAAGGATTATTTTTAAATAATATGAAATAAAAGTTGTTACCTAAATAATAATAAAAAGCTTAGATTATTCATTATTTGACGTAGAGTCTGAAAAGAAGACTTAGAGAGACTAACTTATCAGTTTGATCAAATAAATTATAATGGGAGGTAATTTCCTCAAAAGACAGTTCAGAAGAGTCGTTTGGCCCTCTATCATCATGCCTAAGAGTAGCTGTACTGAGACGAGCATGTAAAAATCAAAAAATTTTGTAATAAAAGATTTTAATTTACACTTCTTATATATAATTTTAATACATACATTTAAATGTAGATTTACAATAATAATAATGTTAAAATTATTAATATCCTTTATCTTCATTTAACATCTCATTTTTTACTCATCTTGATTTAATACTAATATATATATACATGCTGTTACATCACTTTCAAATAAAAGTGAAAAAGATTGCTAAATAAAATCGCCTCAAATAGAAATATAAAAAATTACTAAAAATTTTATTTAAATCAATATACATAATCATGAATAGATGGTGTAACCACTAAAATAATTACTTAAAAGTAAGTTAAAGTTTAAAAAATCTAAAGATAAAAGATTATTTTGAAGGAATGTAAAAGAAAATAATAAAAGCCGTTACTTATTTTCTGTTAAAAGTTATTTTTAAATTTTAGTAAAATGGAAATGATTTTCTATTTAAATGTAATGATATAATAGCAAACAGGCCCTTGGAGGCATTTAATCGATTGTAAGTCAGATAAGAGATAAATTAAACTACTAGTAATAAAATTTGGTGTTTCCCACTTTAAAGCAAACAGGACAATAATGATGCGAATGAACACATGGTTCACAGAGAAAATCATCATCACCAATAAAAACAGCGCCAAGCCGGGCAAGGTCAATCCTGGAATTCAATAAGCAATTCAAAACTATATAAAAAGAAAAAAACTTTTGGGAATTTGGATTGCTCTTGCTGATTATGTTTATTTAAACATATTTTATATGTGTATTGCAGAAATCCAAAATGTAGGGGTCATGCAATAAATTTTCATTCCCCATATTTGTACCAACTAAGACAGTCTCTAGAATGATGGTTCCCGAAAAATTGCTAGCAATGGATTCATCTGGAATGGAAAAAACTTTGAATTAAGTGGTGTGAAGCATCAAGGACCGCAACAACAAACTACAATAATCTGGCGCCATGGAAAATATGAACTTTTTTCTTTCAAATGAGATTTGAACTTTTAAACTAAAATACGAACTTTTCAAGGATTAATTTTAAACGTCACTTAATTCTTAAAAAAATCTCATCTGACTAAATAACTTCTAAATTACTCAGTAATATTTTTATTTATAATGTTTGCTATTATCATTTCCATTTTCATTAAATTAAACTAATAAATTTTAAAAAATAGGCTTATATAAATGGCTGCATATATTCGTAAGATTATGTTAGTTTAAGTTGGTTAATTTTGGATTGTTTCATAGTTGAAATGGTGCTGGTGAATGGATGTACAGGTGATTTATGTCAATGTAATCTGAAGAGGCACATCGGATTCTCATGCGTTAGTATACAGGATATATTACCCATGTGAAGCATGGTCCAAAAATGGCAGCCATCAAGTTGCCAATGGTCGTAAATGTATTTCCTACACCATTGACTTCCTAATGCCCTGATTTGGGACAGTAAGCCAGCAAAGATCAATATTACCTCGCCAGACAGAAGCATTCCTGTATTGGACAAGGATCATTATTCCTCTAATGATATCCTGCTACAGATGTAAATTCCTGTGAGCATGATTGTTCTATGCTAACATTCTCATTTTGCATTGATCTTATCAGTATATCATTAAACTAGCATCAGTTTGGATGTGAACTTTTAGCCCGGAGTTAAAAGATTTGAGTTGTTTAAATGCATATTCTATGTAGTGTATTTACGCTTAGCAAAATATTAAAATGGTGTTAAATCTGTTCCATCGATGCATATAACTTCAATTAAATTTATTCAATAGTTAATTCAGTCCTCAGAATTTTTGTGTAATGTGTGTGCATAATAAAAAAGTTTTGTTTAATTAATTTTGGCAGTAACTTATGTTATATATTTTTATTAATAATATTTTAAAAATCAAGAATTAGAATTTTTGACATTTGCAATATTACATTATAAAATTCAGCTCCTCCGAGAGTTTGGTTTGATAAAAGAGTAACCTCACCCATATGTTTCTGCCACCTTTATAAATTTTTCTAGGTTCCCAATAGTCTAGTGGCGCCTTTGGTGTGGCAGATAGGTTTGTGAGGTACTTCTAATCATTATAATATATAGATATATAAAAGCCTTATGTTATTTCTAATTGACGTATGCCTATAATCTGAGATTCAAATCCAGAATGAATGCAAATTAGAAATATTTTCAGTTCAAAAGATGATTTTAAGTTTTTCTTTCGGGTAGCAAACCCATGACCATGTAAGGCGAGTATTTATTGAAAAGTGATTATTTTATTTTTTTCATAATCTTGGAAAAAAAACCACTTTTCAATAAATACTTGCCTTACATGTTCATGGGTTTGCTACATGAAGAAAAACTTAAAATCATCTTTTGAACTGAAAATATTTCTAATTTGCATTATTGAGAATAAATTCTACACAAAAAATTTTCGTGAATAGTGTGTGGGTGTATATATATAATATAAATAAAGGGTGGGCCTATTTCCATGTAGTATATAGAGATATTTAACAGTGCTTTTGCAAGGAAACCATCAATTACTATTGACCGTCCTAAGCTCAAAATAATTTGCTCACAATAGTTTTTTTTTGACTTAAGTTTAATTAGAAAATAAAACAAGACCTAAATTCAAGACATAAAAAGCCATTATTAGCTACTAGAGCAAAGAACTTTAACCTTAGTACTGTCAATAGCAATTGATGATTGCCTATCAATACCACTACTAAACATATCTCTCTAGTTATTACAGGGAAATAGCCCCATATCTTATTTTATTTACATCATGATAAATATTTCAATATATATATATATAGGTTGCACCTCTTACTAAAAATTATACTACTTCATAACATTTTAATATCTACAACAAAATTTTTGTGAATCAAAAAAAAAACAATTTCAATGATTGATTTGTGATTTTAAAAAGTTAAAGATATCAAGTGTGTAGAATTAAATCTTTCACTCTTTCATTTAATAACTTCAAATGTTCTATTTTTAATAGCACCAATTTGCTACAATTTTATTCCCTTTACTGTTTTTGTAATCTCCTTCTTATTAATTTACAATCCATTCCTTATTAATTTATTCTTCCTTTCAATTTTTGCTTTTGTGAAGATGTATTTAGTTTAACATAAAAATCTACATAATCTTTAAATATTTTTATTCTCATCATTTAATTACTTCTATATATTTTACAACTTAACTGTTCAAATGAACATCTACCATTGCTTTTCAAATCTTTAGCCATCTTCTGCAACATTTGTCTAACTTTATCTTTTTATCTTCTCAATTCATATTTACACATATATAATCTGAAAATCTACTTTACAACTTTTTTTTCCTATAATTAAAACTTTTACATTTTCATATCCTAACATTATTATTGTTTACCCTTTTTATTTTAAATACTCTCCATTTACAATTGGATTAATTTAATCTAATACAGCATCACTAAATCTCATTCAATGACCTTAAACTTTTCAAAGTTATCTTTCACCTTCTTTCGATTTTTCAATATTTCATTTTTACATTTGTAGAAAGATAAATACGGAAAAAGAATACAAAAATGCAAATGCTTCCAAAATTTTTTTAAATTACCATAAATTTCATTTGTAATATAAATATCAGTTTAAAACAGTTATTTATAAGACAATCTAATTCATTAGAAAAGACTATAATGCTCACAAAAAATAGAAGAGAAAATAAAACAAGTAATAAAGCCTTTGACAGAATAGTTCAGTTGGTAGAGCATTTGCCTTAAATTCGATATTCAAAAATCTAAAGGGGCGAGTTCAACTTCTAAGCGAATATTGTCACTGTGCATACAGGCCAGCAACACCTGAAGAAGAGTGTAAAATAATACTACTCAAAACATGTAATTAGTAACCTGTATTGTCTATTTGTGTGTTATTACTAACAAGTTGTTTGTATTTGGAAAGTTTAAATAAAGTTTAACATTTCCTATACATTCAACATTCACTCATAATGAGAGGGACTATTAAAGACTTAAAATGAATTCAAGAGATTTAAAAAAACTATGAAGAGCCTACATGCGAGATAAATGAATTAGATTGAGAAATTAGCTGGAGTAATATTGTTAAACTAAAATCTGAAAAATGCTTCACCTTGCAGTAGATGAATAATAGTTGAAAATAATGATAATGAATAAATCATTTGTAATTTTATAATCTAGATTTACTTATGATCCAATTCTATAAGTCCACAAACAAAACCGTACAAACTTTTCTAGTGTTCCTACATTGGTTTAAAAAATAATAATAATCATAAACCAAATAGCAGATTGAATGCAACATATCTACTTCAGCTGCAAATTGATAACAAATAACTATATTTATTATCTAATAGTCTCTCATATGTAAATTCCTTTTGTGATTATTGAACCATATGTTCATTATTTTCATGTTTCCCTTATAGATATTCACCCTTTCACCTTTCTCACTCTTTTCTATTAGGTAAATCTAATAAAACAATCTTCTACTTTTGCCCCACTAGAACATTCTATTTCTTATAATAATTTTATAATTCCTTTTCAATCAATTTCTTATTATTTCATACAAATATTAATTTATTCATAATCAAGTCTTTTGATACACATATTAATTTTATTTAAATTAGTTTACATTTATTTTTTTCCTATTCTGCGATGAAAGTCTGGTATCGCCATTTCTAAATTCCTATAATTACACTTTTTTATTTCTAATTACTTTTTGTTAATAAATATAACTAAATATATCAAAACATATGTGTGGGGGCACGTGTGTGCATTTACATTAACTAATCTTTTCTTTCCATTTCATACTAAATCTGTAAAAAAATTTGAATTATTTAAAATCTTATATTTAACACATCTATAATCAATAACAATATCACATGATTTCAAATATATGTATCTATGCATGCAAGGTATAGAATTGTATTTAGATGCATGTGCGCATTAGTTCTAACTTTGAATCCTAGTCCACATTGCAAGACAAAAGTCAAAAATTGGTCTAAAATAAATTATTGCACTGACCTTCTACTGTCCACTGATTACAAAATTTACAGAAGATAGCTCTCTTTAACATTCATATTATTAGTTTGATTTTAGGAGGTTTGTTATTAAAAAAAAATTTTCAATTTAAGTAAAAAAGTGATTTATTTGAGAAAGGGTAGCATTTGAGGTATGAGTTTAGGAAGTATGTATTTATCGGTCACCATTTAAAAAAACTTTTTTTTCTTTTTTCCCTTTGTATAAGAAGGTGTGGAGAGTGGTAGAAAAATCATAAATTCAAATACAAAGTGGAAAAATAGGAAAATATTGATTGCATTTGTATCCCACACTATATGTATGATGGTCAAAGGAAATTAGGCACTGGTAGAGTGTACGGTATGTGATAAGGTTTTCCATCTGAAATGCTTAAATAAGACTAGGAAGAAAATAAAAGGTGTGTGGTTGTGTAGATCATGTACAAATATGATAAAAGAGATTAAACAATGGTTTTTAAGTGTAGATAATTGAAAGAGAATGTCAAATGAAGATAAGGACAATAGAATGGAGTATATATTTAGTGAAGTGACAAGAGCTGTGGATGACAAAATAAGTAGTGAAATGGGGATAGTTAGGCAAAGAATAAGTAAAATAGAAGAGGAGATAAATGATGCAGAAGTAAAATTAAAAACGTTAGACATGAAGTGTAAGCAAATCAAAAAATTAATGAATAGAAATGATAAGGAAGAAGTAGATAAGGAAGTCCAAAAACTGAAAGAGAATGTTAAAAAAAGTAGAGAAAGTAAACTATGAGGCAGTCTTGATAGGGGACTCAAGCTAATTAGAGGATATGAATATGTAATTGCAAAGTAGGTATGTAAAGGTATGTTTGCCTGGAGGGAGAATTAGGGATGTTACAGATAAGGTAAAAAAAACAGGGGAGTGGAGAGGTTTATGTTATGTAGGGTTAAATAATTTGTCACAGCCATGGGAAAGAGTAATGGATGAGTACAAAGAATTATCTAGTAGTTTGAATAAGGTTAAAGGAAGAGTAGGAGTAGCTGGATTACTATCAACATTCGACAATAGGTATATGTTAGATAGAACATATTCTAAAAATGAAAGATTGAAAAAATTATATGACAAATATGTTATGTTTGTGGATGTGTGGGAATTATACACAAAAGATGATTGCACTTAGCGAAACAAGAAAGTGAAGCATTACAAAGTTTGATTTAAGAAAAAATATTATAGTTCAGGAATCTTATAAAGTGGGGTAGGGTTTTAAATTACAATACTATCAAAAAAAAGGTTAAGAATGGTCAGGATAGAAGAAGTAAACAAAGAGTAACTGATCCAGATATAATGTAGGTATGGAAAGAGAATGGATCTTTAAAACTAATGATAAACAAACTAATTACAAATGTAATAATAAAAATAAAAAAAGTGTCAAATAAATTTATAAAAGGGTAGTAAGAAAGGAATTAATTGTTAAAATTGATATTTGAATATGCAAGGTGGAAGAAAACCAGAAAAGTGATTGGAATTAAACAAAGCAGTTAAAAACGAAGGGTTTGTGATATTAACAGTAGTGGAAAGACAACTAAAAAAAATAACCTACACTCTAAAAATTTGGCTTGGTAGGGTATAAATAGAAAAGAAAAAATAGAGTTATGTCAAAAAAAATTTTAAATACTGTAAAATGTCAAGAATATTTGTGGTTTGAAATAAGGCTAGGAAGACAAGAATGGATGGTGGCTATAATGTATATGGCCATTGGAGATAGTCAAACTATAATGGAGTGGAACAGTAGCATAAAAGAATGCCTATTTAACGATATACAGAGTTTCAAAAAAAATAGGAAAGAAAATAAGTTATAGGGGATATGAATGGTCATATGGATAATAAGAATGGACAGCTTTTGCAAAAATTTGGTCAGAGTGAATTTAAGCATTGGAAATATTTATGAGAAATAATATATGCCACACAATGGATTGTGTATTAGTGGGAAAAAGGAAGAATAAACTAAAAAAAATTCAAGTGTTTGATAATAAAGAGAGAATGGGTAAGTGATCATAATTTATAATAGAAATGGTTAATAATCTGATGCCAAATAATAAGAAAAGTAGGAAGGATGGTGAAAGATGTGGATGGAGAGTGAATGATAAGAATAAGTCAGAAGAATATAAAATAAAAGAAAAAGAAATTATGGACGAGTTTATTGGGGATGAATATAAGGACTGGTGTGGTAAAGTAGAAAAAGTGGCAAATAGGGTTTTAGGTGAGAATATTCAGAAAAGATGCAAGTAATTATTTATTATTTAAACATATATGTGGTCAAGTGTATCAGTAGTATGAGACAGTGTGGAGAGTTGAGGCTCATAAGAAAGTCTGAGCTCAAAATACCCTATATATTACATTGTACAGGGATATATATAGCCTATATGTTAAGATATTAAATAATAGAAAAGTGAGAATTAGTAAAAGTGTGAGAGAAATAGCATGCAGAGAATATAAATGTGCTATTAAAAATGAAGAAAGTAAAAAAATGTTAATATTAAATGGGAAAACTATTTTTAAAAAAAGTTGTCTAAAATAGATAATTCTAGAGAGAGAATCAAATTAAATAGTAAATTATTGGAGGATATTATTAAAAATAGAAGAGATGGGAGCAAAAAAAATTTGGAAATATATTAAGAGGAAAGGTAGAGGAGTAATAGCATTACTAAGTAATGAGAAAAAAGAATGTAGCTCTAGAGAAGAATTAGAGATAATCTTAAATAAGTATGTAATGGATATAGAAAAGATGTTAGATGTGAAGGAGAGTACAGTAATGGAAATATTAGTTTTATAGAAACTAAAGCAGAAATGTTTTATTCAATCAATATAATGAAACATGACATATTAATAGGAATAACCAAATAGTTATATTTGCTGCATTTTTTTAGTTGAACATACATGATCTAACCAAAACTCATATGTGCAAAAACATGCAAAGCTTTCCTATTGAAATAAGATCTTTATAAATTCCCCATCACAATATATCTTGATTCTCAAAAGCTTGAACTATTGATGTTTACCTGGCAGTAGTGCAATTTAATTACCATTCCTGTAGTGATTTGTAATTTTTGCCTCCATCAGTGAGGACTTGGAACTGAAAACTGGAAGCAATAGTTATACTCCTGGAAGAATTTTTTTTTTACTACAATATCATTCATTAATTTTCTAAACCATATACAATAATCAATCTAAATAAAATTGAAACAAACAACTAATTATATTTACAATTATTTAATTATCAACCTGGCTTACATCTCTTATTGAGACCTTTTCAAGATATAGTTTTATACATCATGTGACTTATTAACTACCTTTATTCCACCTATTAAACATTATTTTACCTTCAACAATATAATTAATATTACACATATAAATACATAAACAAATGACATAAAGTATAAAATAAAATTACATAAAAAACACTAATAATAATAACTTAAAAACTATATAAATACATATATTTTAATATATCTATATAAATAAATTCAACTTCCTCTTCCCTTTTATAAACCCTCATTCATAATTCAACCCTAGCTTTTTATCATAATTTTTAAATCTTCCAATTATCTAATAATGGCCATTTCCCACCTAATCTTGCTGGATCTTTAACTATATTTACACATCTATCCAAATTTTTCTGAATGTATAAAAAGATATCCTTTTCCGATAATTTTTCACATGTTTTATAACTCTAATATTCTTTTCACACTCCATTTTATGACCAAATCTAAATAATGTATATATGGACCTGACCTAATATCTTTCCTATTAATCGTTCTATCATGTTCCTTTCCTCTACCACTTATCATTCGTCCTGCCTGTCCTATATATACTTTATTAGAATTCCCACATTCAATTTTATAAACCATTCCCCCCTTACTATTCATACCAACTATTTTATTTGTATTACATAACCATCTAACCAAACACTTACTATTTTCCCAAGCTATTTATTTGGTAATTTCTCTCTTACTAACTTTTTATACACATCCCTTGAATATGGAATAGACAACCATTTACTATATTTATATTTATTCTTATCATACTTACTTCTACTATTTATATTTTGATGTCTAAAAATTGTTTTAATTACCTTTCTTTTATATCCTATTTTAACATAATCATTCTCTACTTTTAATTTTTGCTCATATGCCTCTTTCTTATCTAATGTAAGTTTATCATTCTTTAACTTAAATCCCTTTAAAACCATTACTTTTTGACACCATGGCTGATATGATTTTAGATCAATTAAACCTCTAATTTTTCTATCTTTAATATAACACTTTACCACTATTTCATTCATCATTCCTCTCTTGACAAAAATATCTAAATATTTTAATATATTTATCTCTTTCTCCACTGTAAACCTAATTTTATATTTATTATTATTCAATTTATTAAAAATCTTGTCAATACTTCTACCATTTCAATAACAATAATATTATCCACATACCTATAATATTCTGTAATTCCTTTATTCTTTATAAATTTATCTACTACACCCTCCTCTATACTACTTACAACTACTGATGATAATATTCCACTTATTGAACACCCCATAACCCATCCCTTTTTTTGAATGTTATTGTATATAGAATTTTGGATATGGAGAAGTTTTATGTAAATAATATGTGAACATTTTTATATTTTAATTTGAATGAAATTAACTTTAATGTTTATAAACAGTTATGGAATATTCAGAAGAGAAATGAAGGATTAAAATACCAATTATCATTTTTAAATAAATGTAAACAGAATGGAATAATGCCTATGTCATGCAAGTTTAGAATTAATAACGCGAAAATTTATAAAAATAAAGGTTTACGTAATAAAATTCAAGTGACAATTTTAAATTGGTTTTTAAAAGAAAAATATGTTGAAATTGATTATAATATTAAAAAATATAATAGGAAGAAATATATATTAAAAAGAAATATATCTGAAGATTTATTTGAATGTATAAAGATCGGTTTGTTGGTTCATAATGTTGAATTAAGAAATAGACTTTGGAAGAAATATGATCGTAAATGGAAATGGTTATGTTATAAAGAAGAAAATTTTAAAAGTGGATTGAATAATATGTATACTAAAAGTGAATGGAGTAAAAAAGTAGAGAATAATTTTATAAATCTATCTGATGTGGAATTTGATAATGAACAGTCAAATGTTTTAAGTAAAGGAGTTAAGTATGTACCCTTTGAAAATAGTGATATTCAAAAGGCAACTATTGTAAGTGTGGAAGCAGCAAATATAAAGAGTGATTTAAAAGTTGAATTACAGTCAAAAATTAATAATGTTGTAAATAAAAGAGTTAAATATAATAAGAAGGAATGGAAAGAAAAGGCTACAATATATAAAATTGTTGAGAAGGTAAAAAAAGAAAGTTTAATAGTAACAAGAGAAGATAAAGGTTCAAGATTTGTAATTTTAAATGTTGGACTATGAGAAAAAAATACATAAAGATATGGTTAAACAAGGATATAAATGGTTAAGTAAAGATCCTGGAAATAAGATTAAAACAAGATATAAATTATTGTTGAATTATATGAAAATGAAGAATTTAATTAATGAAAAGGAATATAAATGTTTATTTCCTACAAGTTTTGAGCATCCGTGTATAGTAGGGAAGATTAAGACACACAAAGAGAATATGCCAATAAGAGTAATTTTGGATTTTAATAATTATATACTTAAAGGTATATGTAATTTGGTATATAAAAAGATTGTAGAAGTAATTGGATTTGGTAAATATTGTATAAAAAATTCTGAACAAATTATTAATATGTTAAGGAATATTAAGTTAAATAGAAATGGAATGATTGCATCATTTGATATTGAGAAAATGTACCAAAGTGTACCTAGAAAGGATAGTATAGAAATAGTTATGACTAAATTGAAAATATGTAATGTTTTGTCAGAGGATTGGATATATATTATTTATGAAACATTACTAATGGTAGATGAGGCTTTGTATTTTAAATATAAGGAAGAATTTTGGAGTATAGAAAAGGGATGGGTTATGGGGTGTTCAATAAGTGGGATATTATCATCAGTAGTTGTAAGTAGTATAGAGGAGGGTATAGTAGATAAGTTTATAAAGAATAAAGGAATTATAGAATATTATAGGTATGTGGATGATATTATTGTTATTGGAAATGGTAGAAGTATTGACAAGATTTTTAATGAATTGAATAATAATAAATATAAAATTAGGTTTACAGTGGAGAAAGAGATAAATGGATTAAAATACTTAGATATTTTTGTGAAGAGAGGAATGATGAATGAAATAGTGGTAAAGCATTATATTAAAGATAGAAAAATTAGAGGTTTAATTGATCCAAAATCATATCAGCCATGGTGTCAAAAAGTAGGGGTTTTAAAGGGATTTAAGTTAAAGAATGATAAACTTACATTAGACAAGAAAGAGGCATATGAGCAAAAATTAGAAGTAGAGAATGATTATGTTAAAATGGGATATAAAAGAAAGGTAATTAAAACAATTTTTAGAAATCAAAATATAAATAGTAGAAATAAGTATGATAAGAATAAATATAAACATTGTAAGTGGATGTCTATTCCATATTCAAGGGATGTGTATAAAAAGTTAGTAAGAGAGAAGTTACCAGATGATATAAGAATAGCTTGGGAAAATAGTAAGTCTTTGGGTAGATGGTTATGTAATACAAATAAGATAGATGGTATGAATAGTAAGGGAGGAATTGTTTATAAAATTGAATGTGGGAGTTGTAATAAGGTATATATAGGACAGACAGGACGAATGATAAGTGATAGAGGGAAGGATCATGATAGAGCGATTAATACAAAAGATATTAGGTCAGATCCATATATACATTATTTAGATACTGGTCATAAAATGGAGTGTGAGAAGAATATTAGAGTTATAAAATGTTAAAAATTATCAAAAAAGGATATGTTATGAAACTTTATACATTCAGAAAAATTTGGATAGATGTAAATATAGTTAAAGGTCCAGCAAGATTAGGTGGAAAATGGGCATTATTAGATAATTGGAAGATTTAAAAATTATGGTAAAAAGCTAGGGTTGAATTGTGAATGAGGGTTTATAAAAGGGATGAGGAAATTGAATATTTATTTATTTATATAGGTATATTAAAATATATGTATTTCTATAGTTTTACGTTATTATTATTATTGTTTTTTATGTAATTTTATTTTTTATTTCATGTCATTTGTTTATGTATTTATATGTGTAATGTTAATTATATTGTTGAAGGTAACATAATGTCTAATAGGTGGAGTAAATGTAGTTAATAAGTCATGTGATGTATAAAACTTTATATCTTGAAAAGGTCTCAATAAGAGATGAAAGCCGGGTTGATAATTAAATAATTGTAAATATAATTAGTTGTTTGTTTCAATTTTATTTAGATTGATTATTATATTAAGCACATATCAATAACAACAGTGTGGACAAATAATTATTTTTATATTGGATATTTGACCCTTGTATATACTTCTAAACCATAATTGTGTTTATTATTGATTATATTTGTCTAAATCGCATGTTGTTAAATTGGAAATAATAATTGAAAGTTTGCTAATCTTTCACATGCGCTAAGACAGCCAATCAGATTTTAAACAGCCGTCTTAAGAATGATCAGGCTTCGACACACGACAGAGATTTTGACAAGAAAAGGATGATACAACCTTAAGCCTGATCATTCTTAAGATGGCTGTTTAAAATCTGATTGGCTGTCTTAGCGCATGTGAAAGATTAGCAAACTTTCAATTATTATTGATTATAGTCTAAATAAACTTTAATTAATGTCAATCATTTCTCAACATTTTTTAGAGATTAGAAAAAGATAGATTTAGCTTTATTAAAGAAAGCCATGTCAAACATTTGTTTATCATCTCTGCCATTTATAGACAGATTTTACAATTAGCAATTTTTCAAATGATATGACACAAAGAATAGATATAACCAACTTCTAATTTTTTTACCTAAACAACTTTTCACATTTAACCTAATACACTGAATATTCAGCATCATTATAAAATGTATCATATTTACATTTTTATCTCTAGACTTAATATTTCCAAATAGAGTTCATTAGATCATATATTCTTTTATAGTAATTTTTTTTAAAATGAATTTTAAAAAGGAACAATTCTTGAAATGAACCCCACTAATTCTTGACAAAGTAGGAGCTGTAGCATTAATAAATACATATTTAGTAGAAATTTTTTAATTAAGTAATTCAAAACTATGACAATAAACATTTTCAATAAAAAAAATGTTTTTTTTAATTCAATACATTAAAAATAAAAGTTCTGTTGTAGAATACTGCCTTATTAAACTTCAAATACTACTGCTCGGATTTAATTACTTTTGGTTTAACAAATCTCAAAAACATAAATAAACATAGAAAGTCAAGCAAAAAGTAATCAACTAATTTTTCAACACCATGATTAGCTATATTTAAATCAAAGTTAATCTTTATAAATCTAACAGCTGCTGAGTTATAAAAAATCATTTTCTATCTTATGACATTAATAAAATAAAATAATGGAGCAATACTTATGAGTAATTTATACATGTGTAAATATAGGAAGTTGATGGTTGTAACTTATGAATACACTTATCACAGCATATATATCATATATAAATGCAGACAGATATTTATATGTACATTTACATGCAAATAGACAAATATATGCTTGAGTGCAAACTCTAACAATACAAGCTTAATGATAATTTTATACATAACTAAAAAAATAAAAAAATTAAGAACATTTATCAAAAATCTAAATCAAAACAAATTAAGATTTTTTCTAAAAAAAAAAAAATTGTTTACATAGAGCTAATTTAACATATCATAAAAATGAAAAACACATTTAGACAAGTATATTGCATCAAATGGATAGTCATTTGAAAGAGATTATATTTATAACACTTAAAAATAAATAAGCAATTTTGTATTAAAAATTCCTGTTAAGATCGGAAGAGCGTCGTGTACAATAAAAATAAAAACAAACACAATTGTCATTTTTCTACAATTTCTGATGAAAATCAGACTTCTAGTTGAAATATTAAGATGACTGTGTAGAGAAATAATTGGTAATATATGGTCTGTTGATCCACACCGCGCGATGGCACTGTTTCTACGCTAAAGCACATAAATATGCTGTTTACAAGGCCGCTCATACATCTTACGGCCTGTAAACTGTTCAAACACTAAGATGTTGAAGTGCACTCTAACCCCAACATCTCTAGCATGTTGAACATTATTAGCGACAAGTATACGACATTCTCTAGACATTACTCTTGACTATTGTACAGTGTATGATATGAAGGTTTCTGTAGTTGTAATGACGAAAAATATATTAGAACGGAATTTTTTTTTTTTTTTGCTTCAACATATTGTAATTTATGTGAGTTAGTAAAAATTGTAACGAATTCTCAAACGCCCCTACTTTCGTTGTCCAGGGTCAGAATTCACTAAATGAGTAGTGTAAACATGATTCGGCAAAGTTCACGATCAAGTCGCGCACTTTCCGATACTTTTTCAAGATTAAAGCAGTTCAATGACAGACGACCGTTCGGCGTTGTAGTTTTGAGATTTACCTGCTACAGAAGCAGATGCGGTGGGCTTCCTTCAACCCAAAAAAAAATATTTTACTCACCCAGAAAAACTGTCTTTGTGGTGGTTTAATGAAATTAAGGTGTTGTCAAACATCTGAAATGGAATATCAATCGCGTCAATGTCGACAGAAGGTGTTCCATTCGCTCATGGAGCGGGCTTGAGGGCTGCCGGAATCACTATTTCACAAGCGGTAAGGCTAATTTATTCTTGAATCAGGGATCAGCTTACAGTGAAGCGTATTAGAGCTGAGTTGGAAAAGTGTCACAACGCCATAAGGAATATGACGACAGGTCTTAGAGAGGTTCTGTTGGAGAAAGCCTTGTTTCTCAATCAACAAAAAAAAGTTTCTTCAAAAACAATAAAAAAGGAGCTTGGATAAAAAAAAAAGGAAGTCTCTTTAAAAAAAAAAGACTGGACAAAAATAAATGTTTGGTTTTTTTTTTTTAAAAAAAAAAAAAAGGACAATATTTTAAAAGCCAAAAAAAAAAAAAAAAAAAACCATTTTTTTATTTTTAAGAAATATACATCAAACCGGTTACAAAAAAAAAAACAACAACAACAAAAAAAAAAAAAAAAAAGCAAACAAAATCCAAAAAATTAAAAACATAAATCAACAAAATTTAAAAACAGCCCGGTAACATTATATCTATTTGTTTTTCACTAGCAACAGCGCCATAGAGCGGTATGGGTAATTTAATTAGACAATGTATTACCAAGTAATTATATTTGTTTTTTTATTTTTATTTATTTATGATAATAAGAAATACTAAAATTGACACTTTCTTATTTTTATATATGTGTATGTATGATTTAAAGTAAATTTAAGTCAAGAGTACAGAAACAAATTCTGATTCTACAAATAAATAAATTTTTTAGAATAATTAATAATCTTAATCACTCCGTGAATGATTACTTATCATCATCTAGTTAGTTAAGAATATCAAAAATTAATAATAAAACTTTTTTAGAAAACAATTTATTTCACAAACCAAGCATTCTTATCAGCCCATTTCTTGATAATAACAATAATATCAATACTGGTAATGAATATGATTGCTTTTAATACAAATTCTAATGCTGTTGATTTTATTATTTCATTACTCATTTATTTTTACTGATAATTCACAAGATAAAACCTTTAATGTGCTATTATTCAAAATTGATGTGCATATATATTTATATACAGAAATATTTACCTTGAATTTTTTCTAACTGGCCCATCAGTTCATATGTCCTACTATGATAAAAAAGTAACAACGAGCTTGAAAACCAACATGTCAAGAAGGCGTCTATTATGAGGCTGAATTTTTCATCAATTGATCCATTACTTTACAGCCTATTTAAAAATAAAATATTGATCATTTTGTATATGTACATTGTTTTGTTAATAATAAAATAACATTTTCATCCGGAATAATTGTTTTTCAAGTGCTAATTTTGTTTTCTGTTGCTATGTTCAGAAATATAATTTAAAATATTAATGTTTTCAGAAAAATTTAATAAAATGACAAAAATAATTTGATACCTTCTTTATAATTATTTAACTGCCTAATTTTCATTTTTTTGATTAATTTTCTATATATACATAAATTGGTCATTTGTAAATAAGCATTTTATTTTATATAGCATATGTTTACAATTGTATTACATTCAAATATCAGCCTTTCAAGCTAATTGTGCATACAAGTGTTAATAATAATAAATGAATACTTTCTCTCAAATACAATTTCATGACGTCATTCATTAGACGCGTATATAGTACTTTAAAGTGAAATTGCTCCATCCTCATGCTTTTCTTGCCAGTACTTCAGGTTGCTCATATATAAGCATTTGAGTCATAGGAATAAGTGTATTCATTTTATTCCTGCGCCGATACTATATCTTATATTAAACAATATTTATCTAATCGCATGTTGATAATTGATAATAAATTGAAAGTATGCTAGCCTTTCACATACTTAATTAGATAGAGACATTAATCGGTTTAAACAGATATCTTCATGTTGGAGAGAAAGTATTCATTTATGATTATTAACACTCATAAGCGTATGCAATTAGCTTGAAAGCTGATATTTGAATATGATAAATTAGTCATTTAGCAAAAAATTTGTTTTTCAGCATAATGCAACTAATTCCATAGTTTTGTAAAAAAAATGCATGTAGTTTTGTAAAAAAAAAATGACATTTCTTCTCTAGAGGTAGCAGTTCTGAAAGTTTATAATTGTAATGTCATTAGGTGGATAAATTATGTAGTAACTTTTAATTTAAAACAAATAACACAGCATCATTCGTTTTTCAACTATTCAAAGTGATATTGAACTTAGAGAGAAGCTCTTTATTTTAGTGCCAACTATCATAAACTTGAAAAATCATCAAATGGTAGTGTGCCCCCAGTCTCCATTCTCAGAACAATTTTGCTGCTTTTTCTTTTATCGAGTGGGAACTTTTGATTCAAAATAGAAACCAAAAATTACAGTTATGCATTTAGCATCTAACTTTATCATTTTATACAAAATCAAGCTAAAACTCCCAAAATTAAAAAAAAAAAAAAAAAACTGTGAGATTTTGAACCCAATCCAAACTTATTTATATACCACAATGCTCTACTATTTGGTACATCCACTAGTGACCCAAGCTTACAATAGTTGACACTGCGAAAACATTACCACTTTTCCTTAAAATTCTCAATCAATTTCCTTCCTACTTTTATAATCTTATTCTTTATAATCCTTCAGCCTACAGACACAAATACACCCCCTCTCTCTTTTTTTTTTTTTGTAATTTTCTCACCAGATAATCATTTTTCAATATTTATTTGAGTACTTAAATCATATTAACTTTTGTCTTCTTACTATTTCTCCAATGCTACATTTTTAAAATCTCTAATCACTTATCTCCAGTCATCTAAGAGCTAAATCTATTTCAATCATCATCATTAATATTAATAAGCTATTGCAAGTTCATACAGACATTCTTGCTTCAGAAACAAACAAAAAAGGAAAGATAAAAAAAATAAATTAGGGCACAATTTTCATACACATAATATCATTGTTGCAATTAGTGTGTGCAGATGATCAATAATGGTTTCACAAGCTACACTAAATAAACATTCAACAAATTTCTTTTGTAAATCTAATATCTATGGAATCATAGAGTAAAAGCTAGCTTATCCATTGTAATTCTCATTCTAATTTCTTCATTGCTTCTTATATAATCAACCTAATCTCACTGTCCAATAACTATGCATAGATCTTTTATTCTTTCTATCTATTATTACTGGTTAGCTCTATTGGCCTTTTCAAATTAGCTCTAAATATTCAATTAATTCTATCAATTTTACATTATAACATTTTATTAAACTCATTCTCATTATCCTTAACAACTGCAATACATCCCAGCAAATATGACACAATGATCCTTCCCCTGCTGTCAATACTAATTAAATTTTCTTAATTAAATCAATATTATTTTAGCATCTCATCTAAATAAATATTAAACAAAACAAGAGAAATCATCTTTGTCTTGTTATTCAATCAATGTTTATCTTTTTCCAAAATCGTTAAATATAACAAAAATTTTGTAATATAAAAATTTGCTAACAAATGCCCTCTTTTTATTATTTATCTTTCTCTTTGAAATATCTAAAAAAAAAAAAAAAGCCAAATTCATACCATAAAATATCTTTTTAAAATTAACAAATTAAAAATAATAATAATAGTTTAATTTTAGGAGTTTATAAAAAAATTCAAGCACCAGAAATGAACTTTGCACTCAGAGTCAACAACTGTATTAAGGCACACCAGAATTAACAACTAAATATAGCACTCTATCATCTTCATATATTTCTTTCAACAATAATTCACACCATGCAAATTCCCTTTTTGTCCTCTATTTTTTCAAAATTCAAACTGCACTTCAGATAGAATTATATTTGTCTATAAGATTTGTTAACACTTTATTAATTATGTGATTGTCGTTGTTCTAAAATGTTTGTTTAAAACAATATCAGGATTTTTGTCTGCTGACAGGAAATATTATTCTTTTGAATCTTAGATACCACATCAGAGTTAAACTAGACAAAGAAGAATTTAAAATCTGTTTTATAGAAAATAATAAATTCATTCTAGTTGTTATAATCATAAGAACAGATTATTTCATATATTTAAACAACAAAAAAAAAAAAGGATGCCAAGTTAGTCATTCCTTTAAAAATGCATCAACATGTTTATGGACAAAAAATTAAATTCAACAATCTATTCAAACTAATGGAAACTATTTATTATTTACTTAAATCATTCAAATAGGTTCAATACATTTAAATGTAAGATTACTTTGTTTCTCTAGCCTTCTATATTATTAAACATAACAATCTCCTGTTTAAGACTTTCTTTTCCTTTTTTTTCTTTGACATTTCTATAGAGCAACTAACTTTGTTAAAATAATACAATATTCATCAACTAAAAATAGGAATGCACACTTGTGAAATATATGTAAGAAAAATTGATAGCAGAGTTACGTTGTTAAGCAGAAAATTTACAGTACTACAGTTCCTGTATTCCAGTATCATATATATTAACTCATAATGAAAAATGAAGATGAAATTCATCATAATATCCAATTTATAGATTGTTTGATATTGTGGAATATAGACTTCACAGACATAAAAAACATATTGAAAGTATGTTAGAAGCTTTATCTGCAGGATTAAATTGAAAAAGTATTATATAAGATGTGTTAAGAGGTTGGAAGTTAAGATTGAAAAAAAAGCCAAAATTGTTAACAAGAAAGTGTAATCTGGGATTAATCATTACATTTGTCAAATTCAAGATGTGTTGTAATGTAAGCATGCACTCTAGAGTTAACAGAACAAATAAATCTAAAGGATTAAAATCTAACAGACAAATGATTATATGCTTTTTCCTATATAAAAATCATACAAGATTCAACCTTATGGCTTTCATCAGTGAAAAGCTTTGGAACTTGCAACATTGGAATCTAAAGCATCTTTCACTCAGCTTCTATAATTTACTTCTATGTTATATAATCAAACCATTAGCCCAAACTTAAAATATAAATGTTTTCACTCTCTAAACTAAGTTGTTTATATAGTCATATAAAATGAATCAGTTAAGTTCTATATATTAGTGTTATTAGTTTTATAATAACTAAAATCACTGTTCTGTAGCCAGGATTAAACATATACCAATAAAAATATCATAAAATATATTATTGACACAATATATATTGCTATTTTAGTAACCTTTTTCCGCCTTCTTTGCTATTTATTATATTTTTTATTACTTAATGATATTTACCAGATGACAACTATAAGTGGCACCAAAATGCGAAAAAGTATGTTGCTAAAACACAATATATATTTTGAAGTCATGTGATGTGATCATGTAATATTTGTAAAATTGTAGATCACATCAACCATAGGATAAAAACATTTAGTAATTAAAGATACAGACATTTGTAATAAATAAAAACAAAACACGAATTCGGTTTGCGAAACAATATGATAAATTGGCTTACATTGAAAACCTTTTATGTTTTCTTGGTTTTGCGACCTAATAAACTTAATAACATAAGAGATAAATGATGGAAGCTAGAGAAAGAGTGGATTAGATTCTAAAGCCTCAATTGCACGCTGTTCCAAGAATCAAATTCCTGTAAGCTGAAAATTTATGAACAAAAATTAGTCTTGGAGGATTTTGGTAGGAAGCACAGAATGAAAGGATTTATTAAGCATTATCATATGACCATTGTCATTGCCTTCTAAAGCCGACCTGTGAGTGGCATAGAAGATGAAAAAGTATGCTACTAAAATACAATATGTACGCTGAAGTCATATATTTTATTGGTACGTTTCTTTTCCCTATTAGGAATTGAGCTATTGTAATGGAATCAATTATTTCTGGTTGTACCAATTTTTTTTTTTTTATTAAGATGTACTTTTAATAACAATAGCATGCTTCTCGGATGCCGTTTTTTTCACTTCACATACTTCAAATCGTAATTTCTTTTTTATCATTGTGAGAGGCATAAACTCGTAAAAATCTCTTGACCTCTATTTTTTTTTTTTAATGCCAGTAGCCTTTTATCACAGATCAAAATTTCATATCTCTCCATAGTCAAAGTTTTTCAAGTTTTGATTTAATTATTTGATATTAAAAAAAAACAATGTATTTTATATATTATTTTCGTACAAAACAAAAAAATTTCTTTAGCTATATACGATTGCTCTTGCTTTTACAAATTCTTAACAAAAAACAACTGATCAAATCTGTTAATTCTTAAAACATGGACCTTAAGTTTTTGTTGCATTCAGCTTCATTGAAACCTTCTTTTCAGAAACGAATTTTGACCATTTCAAAATATTAATTTAGAAAAAATGAAGTTCTTATTTTTATAAATATAAAATTATTCTGCACATGTATATTGTATCCATTCAAAAATTTTAGCGCAGATGTTAGGCTCCCATTTGAGGTCATGCCACTTTCATTTGTCTTCTATACAGCGTGATTTGTCAAACTTTTTGCCGCATTGCCAATAGACTTCATTGAAATAGTTCTGTGATCAAATGTTTGTACAGAATTATAATATAAAATAAAGATGTTACATCAGCACAATACTGTATAAATGTATT
>JAQFVV010002095.1:0-35249 GCA_028023455.1 Epiperipatus broadwayi | reverse complement strand
ATATATATATATATATATATTAATTCTAATGTTTTCACGGATAAAAGATGTCATATTATTATTACTATTTGCGGGATATTCCGTGTAGTGAAAAAGCTAAATGTTGACGTTTCAGTACAATATCAAGTACCTTCCTCAGAGCGTCCTCTGAGGAAGGTACTTGATATTGTACTGAAACGTCAGCATTTAGCTTTTTCACTACACGGAATATCCCACAAATAGTAATAATAATATGACATATATATATATTGTGCCCTTTTCTATAGGTCAGTAATAGTTCATAACAGTCAATTACTAAAAATTTTAAATTTTAGAATATGTTCTTTTAATACATTAATTATATTAAGTCAATTATATCTTTAAAGTACAATTTGAAGCTAAAGAGAATATGTAGTATATAAAATGATTTAAAAATAGTTATATAAAGCTTTAAATATTGTTTCATATGGTTGTAAAAGTTGGCCATATTAAATAACACAGCTATAAATATTAAAAGTATATTTAATAAATTTGATTTTAATAGTTTAAAAACTGATAATTTAATAAATGCTATGTTTAAATTTATAATCATATTTAATAATCAAAATTAATATAATATATTTTAAAAATAAACTTTATGATGGTGAGAATTGTATTTAATTCTATATTTTCTAAATTGTTCTTCCAAATTTTATAATTATTTTATATAATATAATAAGTGTATCAATTATATAAATCTAGGCAGAGAAATAGATTAAAAATCATCTGTCAAAGTTATTAATCATGTGACTTGTATACTAATACTTTCACACATATGCTTGTTTGTATTTAAAGTAACAAAGTTTAAAATATTTTAAAAGTTATATTATACGATTGGATAGAATTATTGCCTATCATAAAAGTAAATAGTATTAAACATTAAGTTAACTATCGTATAACATGCTTAAATGATGTAATAAAGATGAATACAGTTAATAAAAAAATTAAATATTTTATTTAAATAAAAATAGATAAATGGAATAAGTTATTAAAATTGTTTTAAAAGTTATTTTAAATGTTTAAATAGTTTTAATAAAATAATAATTTATTCAAAAGTAATATTTTAAATAATATTTTAAGTTCATTACATCATAATTTCTAATTTTGAAATTTAATTCTACTATAAACTAAAAATACGTAAATTTGTTCTCAAGCTAAAGAAAGAATTAACCAATAGGAATAGGTATTCTTACAGACTATAAATATCGTTGTAACTAAGTTATCAGGGGAGATTAATAATGTATTGAAACCAGAGAAAGGTAAATTATAGCTATCAAAGAGATAGTATTTTAAAATTATTATTTTAGTCAATTTTAGCGCTCTCTCATAATTTATTTGCAAAAACTAATTAATATTTTAAAAGTAACTTGCAAAAAAAAAGAGAGTGTAAACTAAAAAATATTTTAATAATTTCGTTTAACATGCTTTGTTAAATTTTTTAAAGTTCCTTTATCAGTAGTATTTTATCTGAAGTTTAACCTAGACTACACAATAGAGATGGATATACTACGAAATAAAATGGATATAAGGTGTAATGCTGAAAAAATATTTGAAATATTTATTGATACAGCTTTATTAATACTTCACCAGAGAACTGCTTTGGTACATAAAAAACCACAGCTCGGACATTATATGGAGTCTAAAAAAAATGTATTGAAACGTATTATTTATAAGCCTATCCAAGATTTATTTTTTAAATAGTAATAAGACAATTATATTTCATGAATCATTTTATATAATATGATATTCAAAGGAGTAAAATGTTATATCCTTTCTGAAGATAACATTTTTAAAAAAATATTTTCAAGAATTTAATAAAGCACCCAGGAGAATATGTTATAGAAGTGTTTTTGATATTAAAATATCCGGTCTTAGAATTGTTTTAAAAATGTATTTAGAAAAGATTTGTTTAAAAGTACTTGAAGTTTTTTTTTAAAGTGATATATAAAAAATACCAAACAAAAGTTTAAATGTATCAAGAAGGAAACATATATAAAAAAGTGAACACATAGTTGAATAAAAGATGGATCCATGGAAATACAAATAGTACTTAAAAGTTTATTGAATATTTTTTCAAAGTTAAATTAGATGGATTGATGCATCGGATATGCAGAGAATATTGGTAGAGAAAATACTTAAAAAAACTTCATGGGATTAATTAATATTATGATTTAATAATTATCATCCTAAATACTAAAACCAAGGATTATTTTCTATAAATTTTACTAAATGGATTAATAATTATTTTTATTTTAAACTTTAATGCACTTGGAGGAGAACATTTTAAAAACTCTAGAGAAAATAATAAACATTTTGGACTTATCAGGAACTATCGTTAAGAAAATATGTAATTATAGTTTTGATTCCTTTTATTTTGTTAACCTAGTTTAAATCTAAATTTTTATATAAGATTAGGAAAAACATAAAAACATTAATTTATTAATATTAAAATTTTAGAATATAACAATCTAATAATTTAGCTAAAAATATTTTAATATAAAGTGTATGGGTGTGAATTTTTTTTTTATATCTGCAATGCTCAAGTTGATAAAGGAAGCCTACTGAACACGATGACTAGATAATGGTTATTGGTAATAATAATAACTATTGATAATTTATAATGTATATTTTTTTTTGTTTTCTTTAGATCATCCATAAATTGGAAGAATGAAGTGTAAAAGTTTTTTACTTATATGTATCGCATTTCATACAACATTTTAAAAAACATTATGAGATAGGATTGATTTGAAAATATGCATATGACGATTTTTTTTTTATTAGTGATATAATCCAACATAACAAATAATTATGTGATTCTTTTAAAATTTTCATGTTATGGGATATTCATATATTGTCTAAGTAAATTGTATATGATTAGACATATAGAATAATGAAGTAAGCAACTTTTCTTATGGAATTGTAAGATTGTTTAACTATTAATGAATTTTATTTATTGTTTTGTAAATGCAGATAGTTATTTATCGATGTAAGATGTGGAAAATCTTGAGAAACAATGTTGAGATAGTGGCTTGGAAGTACTTAGTGAATAGGAAACCAAGATGATGTTTTAAGAAATAGGATGTTATAAGGAATGGAAATAATATTTAGTCTTTATGTGAATATCAGCATAGTGAACAAAGCCCTATGACTGATACACATTTTATTTGGACAGTGTTTATATTTCTTTAAATATTTGATGTTCTAATAAAGCTGAAGAAATAGCTTTAACATCGTCCCTGTACTAGAGGATATTAGGCAGGTAAATGTCATACCTCTTCACACTGTGCCGTGATTTTGAGATATGTTAAGAGTAATACTCTAGCTTTCTTCCTTAATCCTATGCATCTGTTTTCACTATCTTTATTTCATGTAACTGCATCATTCAGTAAGATATGTTTAAGAGAAATGATAAATAATTTAGAACTTAGGTTATGCTATAGTTTTGTATAATATTGGTTTATTTGCTTAGAAGGAATAGGATGTTATAACTTAAAATTGAAGATCCAAATTATCCTAAGAAAATAAAAGAATCATAGAATATATTTTGAATTTTATTTCGGAAATGAAATATAAACTTTTTTAAAATAGAGTATCTAAACAAAGATATTTTCTTTAAAGTGATAATAATTTTAAATGCTTTAGTATTATTTTTTTTTAAGAGAAAAATAAGTATTGCATATTTTTAAAATACAATAGTACAAAGTAAATTATGTAAACAATATGCATTGTATATTTTTTGTTTATTGATTAACAGAAATATATTGATGATTACACTTATATCATACTAAAGTAAGGCTTAAAGAAGAATATATTATGATTAGTAAACATTGTGTGATAAATACTAAAATCTAGTACTGAATTTTGGATAATATTTTGTGTAACATCTTTGACTTTGCAAGATGAATTTTTTTTAATATTTTGAGAAATCCATACTCATTATAAAATTTTGTTTTCTATAGAATGTTTTTCTAAGTATGAATTTTTAAAAATAAGATAGTTTAATAATATTAAGGATAAAATGCTGTTGCTAATAAAGTAGATAAATATATTTGTAATAAGTTAACCATAATGAGAAACCAAATAGTAACATTTTTTTTAAAATTTTGTCCTAAATCTAAATAAAGATATAATTGAAATATAAATTATTTTTTTATAACCCGGTAGATCAAACTGTAAAGTAAAAAAGTTAAGGATATCCACTGTAAATAGTGTAAATAAATTGTTTATTTATTTGTTGTTAGTAATAAACTTTGTTAAATTTTGTTATTTCAAAAATTTTGTGTCCGAGTTATTTATTTCTCCACATCGCTGCATGAAATCATGATATATGCATAATAATTGAAACAAATATATAATTTTGCACAAAAAGATAAATAGAGAATTATTTAAGAATTTAAATATTTTATTGGTATTCATTTAATTAAATAATTATAATTTTACATTGTTTTATTGGTCATAAATCAGTTATCACAATAGTATACTGAATTATATGCTAACAGTTGCCACACATCCTTTGTTTATCAGATTATCATATGCTACCATATATTTATTATATTATTACATGAAGGTAAAAGATTATATAAAATTATTTTATTTTATTATGGTAATAAAAATATAACGAAAAGAAAAGATATCCAGTAGTAATTAAACAATGAAGAATATTATTATTATTATTATTTATTATTATTAGTTTAAGTGTAGTAGATTATGACATAAAATCCCTTCTCATATTTTACTACCATATTTTTAAATTAACTTAGAATAAACTTTATGAACCTGAGATTATTTTATTTGAGCTAGATTATTATTAAATAGAAGATTAAGATTTAATTATTAGTTTAATCTTAGTGAGTAGAAGTTATTAAAGTTGTAAGAATACTATGAGTTTGTTATTTGAAATAGTAATAAGGGGGATAGTGTTCTTATGCCATTGAGGTAGTATCCTGTGGGATATTGGCTCAATGTAATCTATCTTGTCACCTGTATTTTCACTTCAAGTCTCATGAAAATATTAAATATTTATTTAATTTATTTTTATAAACTGAACCTTATTCGTATTTTAAATTTGAGCTAGTGGAATATTTAATTTTAATGCTGAATATTTTATTTATTAATTATTAACTGAGCTAGAACCCGTTTTATTTCATATCATATATTATCTGGAAGTGAAGATGCACGAGATTACAGGTTATATTATGGCCCCCGACGTGGTTGGCATGATGTGTAGTGGAGCTACACATAGTGTAGGTTAGAATATATATATATATATATATATATATATATATATATATATATATATATATATATAAAATTAGCCTTAAAATAGGAAAAACTCTCCATACAGTAGGGCCACTCTAAGCAAGACAGAGTAATAAATGGATGCCAGAAGTCTTGTGCATAAAATCCCTATCTAGTGCCTACCTATACATAATCCCCAAACTAGTTTCTGGCTTATGGCCTTCATCAGTGAGGAGCCTTAGATCTGAGAGTACTGCAGCCAGATCTTAGGATCTAATACAACCCTATATAAGCTACTGAGCTTAGATTGAAAAAATCTGTATGTTTTCAATTTTATTATCATAGTTTTGTAGTTATATAGAGTTAAAAGGTGGCTGCTGGAGGGTTGCATTAGATCCTAAGATCTAGGTGCAGTGCTCTCAGATCCAATGCTGCTCACTGACAAAGGCCATAGGCCAGAAACTAGTTTGGGGATATTGGATGAGTAGGCACTAGATAGGGATTTTATGCACAAGCCTTTTGGCATCCATTTATTACTCTGTCTTGCTTAAAGTGGCAATCCTGTATGGAGAGTTTTGCCTATTTTAACAACAGTTATGAGCAAGCATGGAAGATAGTGATCATGTGATGTTTTAAGGTTTAATATAATTAGTCTTTATTTAGTATATTAAATGTTTCTTATATAAGTAAATATATATTTACTTATATAAATAATATTCAGTATATTGAATGAATAGGCTAATTCCAGATTGCCTAGGAACTTGGTTAAATCAATAAATTCACCCCAAGCCTATCCTATTAACATATAGATACATAATGGTCCAATAATTTGAGGAATTATATTGACATAATGTCTACATAGGTATGACTACAATACTAAATTCATCAAGGGCTTTGATCATTCCATCATTGGTTTTTTCAATGAAATGGAAGGTTGGATAGTTGGAAATGTGACAAGATTGAAGCCTGTCCATTAAAATTTAAGAAATTGCTATCTTAATTTAAGCTGAGCACTGATTGTATATATGTGTGGTAAATGGTGATCTGGACCAATTGATGAGTGCTGATTTAGCACAAAATATGTATATTGCATATCATGTATAATTTTCATATATATATATATATATATATGTGGTCGTGTGTGTCAGTTGTTTGGGATGGTGTGGAGGATGAATATAGACTGAAACATCCTAAGTTCAAATTCCTCAATTTATATATATATAATAGAAATAAAATGTCCATTAATTAAGAACTATTGTAATAACAATAAAAATAATAAATATAATGGTAATTAACTATTATATAAAGTCTTTCAATTTGCAGTACTTTTGGTTAATTCTTTAAGATATATATATATATATATCATTAAAAGCCATTTGACACTTAGACAATCACAATATCATTAACAATCAACAATTTCAAGGCAACCCCCTTTTAACACATACACACATATATATATATATATATATATGAGTTGCAATTAGCAAAAAAAATTATATGGTAAGAATATAAAATATAAAATAGTAGAGATATTGATTTATAATTAATATAAAAATATCTAACGGTTTATTATTTAGGAATTCACAGGAAGTTTGAGGACCAGGTAACACATCTGAAATGTAACTTAAACTGCAGATTCCATAATATTACCACTGCATTAATCTAGGCAGAATATTATTAATATTACTTATAAAATATATCAACAAAATTCAGTTTTTATGGTTAATTTGTAAATACAATTATAAATTTATGAGTGTTTTAATAAAAATGTAAAATTCACAATGTCCCACAAATGAGTGGTGAGTAAAATCCAATATCAAGATGCTGGTGATTTTGTTTTGTATGCAAATGATATTTTTCATTCAGAATTTGTTTATAATGACCAAGTATTTAAAACCTATAAGTTCTGAGAAGTTTCTATAATGCAGTAAAACAAAAACATTCTGATTTGTAACTTAATAGAGAGGACAAGTGTTACCATGAACAGCATGACATAGCTCATCTATCAGCCATATTCATGTGATCTCATTCTGTGAGACTTCTTTGAAATTTCTCAAATGAAAAAAAAATGTCTCAATTTTTTTTGCTGACTTAGAATTGATGAAGGAAAAAAATGCAGGTGTTGAAAGATAAACACTTTGCAAGAATTTCCAATTTACTTTGAAGTGAAAAATATGTTTAGATCAGTGTATTGCATTAAATGGACTATACTTTGAAGGGGATTTTAACATCTAAAAATAAATACACAATTTTTTACTGCAAATTTGTGTTTATTTTTTTTGTCTTCCCTCATATGTAATTATAAAGATTTGGTATCTATCTCAAATAATGTTGTCTTTAATGGAAAGAATATTATATGAATGTCAGCAAAATTTTTTGTAATCCTGTTACAGTTTATTTTATGGTTTGTAAACTTGTTGTTTCATAACTCCATTAGTATTCTTGATTTTCAATGTCATTTAACATACTGAGCTTACTACAAGACATAATAAGATATCAGACAATTGTAAAAACTATATATCAATCTTTTATGACTTAACTTTGTATATTTTTGCAGCAAGACATTCCTTCACCTCTAGGAAATATATAGCATGAATCTTATGATCACTATACTTCTAGGAGATCTTAACCTTATTCTGTAGACTATTACAGCGTCAGAAAGATATTTCATAGCTTTGGTTAACCTTTTAATAAAAAGAAGCATGATATGCCACTGTTGTTAATAATATATAAGTGAGTGGAGTTTTCAAAAATTCTTTAGAGGTATGCATTATAATCACACTGTTCTTTAATTTAGCGTATGAGTATAGTATTCCCCCATTAGGTTTTTGAAATTTTATGTAAATGATAAATATAATCAATGTGAAATCAGGTTTATTATAGATCTTATCTGGTCTCCCTTTTTTGTCTCTATTATAGCGGAAACCACATGCTAATTTACTCGATTTTTAAAATATTTCCTTCAATCTTATTTGAATCTAAAAATTTTTTATTCATCATAATTAATAAATTAAATTATATATATATATAAATCATACAATATAATATAAAATAGGATATCTTTATATAACAGCAGTAATATATATATATATATATATGTCATATTATTATTACTATTTGCGGGATATTCCGTGTAGTAAAAAAGTTAAATGCTGACATTTCAGTACAATATCAAGTACCTTCCTCAGAGCATCCTCTTTCTCTGAGGAAGGTACTTGATATTGTACTGAAACGTCAGCATTTAGCTTTTTCACTACACGGAATATCCCGCAAATAGTAATATTAATATGACATCTTTTATCCGTGAAAATATTAGAATTAAAATATATATAATAATCATATACAAAAAAGCTCTTTTCAGCAAATATTAATTTTTTCCCTTTTCAATATGCATGAATTAATTTACAATTGCATCTATATTGCATATATAATGACATCTATTTCTTTTATATAAAATTACCTATAACCTATTAAAACCATACTATATTTTTAAGGCATAAAAAACTTGTATAAATATATATTTACTAGACTGTTTGCATGTATAGCACAATTGTCCTCAAACCTGTAAATTGTTAATGAATAAATAAATACGAATGAATCTGCAGTGCTTTCAAAGGGTCCAGCCTTCATAATCATAGCTTGACTGTTAATGAGGTTAATGATATGCAAATTTGTGTTGATTATGCTAGACATTCCATTTCCTTGATAAAGCATAGCATGTGACCTTCTTATTAATGGTGTCTTTGTCTCTGGAGATGAAGAAGGCTTCCTTAAATTTTCTTTTGAGATCATGCCTCTCTCTGCACATGACTGAGGGATTGTCTGGTACACACTCATGCTGGCATGTGTTTTGGTGCTGAATAAAAACCGAATAAATGGAGGGTTAATTGAGAGCTCTGTTATATGAGTATCTGTGCTGTTCCAACTGATTAGATAAGGATGCTTTGCTTTTCCCATAATATGAGCCTTTACAGTAGTTGTTGTTGGGGCATGCAATAATGTATACTGTGTGGGGTGGGTCTGTAAAAGTGGGATTTGATCTTTGGTGTTATTGATTAAGTTGTTGGAATTTGGGGGGATGAAGAAGCAAAACTTATATCTGCTATTGAGGATAGAATGCAATTTACTATGTTGTATACTTTTCCATTCATTTATCATTAGCCAATTATTAGTTAAATTAATTGATGTTTTGTATATGTTCTTACAATTATTTTTTATTGTAATAACGTGAAAGCTAAAACTTTGAAAGATGCACTTTAAGCATGCTTATGTGACAGCCAATCAGATGTAATAGTGACTGCACATGGACCTCTTAATTCTGCACTTTAAGCATGCTTATGTGATAGCCAATCAGATGTAATAGTGACTGCACATGGACCTCTTAATTCTCAAACACAAGTCAGAACTATAAGAAAAAGATGGGACCCACCTTCTTCTATGCTTAAATTTATATATAAATAAGCCAGACTCAAGCATTTTGAATTAAGAGTGTGAAGCTTAAAATACCTTCACATTTATTTCTCTAAATATTATATATAAATAAACAACATGAAATCTTTTGATTTACTATGAAGCATTTACTATGACGGATTTTGCATTGTTTATTTATATATAATATTTAGAGAAATAAATGGGAAGGTATTTTAAGCTTAATACTCTTAGTTCGAAATGCTTGAGTCTGGCTTATTTATATATAAATTGAGGCATAGAAGAAGGTGGGTTCCATCTTTTTCTTATAGTTTTGACTTGTGCTTTAGAATTAAGAGGTCCATGTGCAGTCACTATTACATCTGATTGGCTGTCACATGCGCATGTTTAAAGTGCATCTTTCTATGGTTTTAGCTTTCATGTTATTACAATGTTATCTGCTCGCACTTAATAAATTTGATGTAATCATTTTTATTATAATTAATGTCATTGGTTTCATACATTTTCCTTCTATTAGGTTCTTTAATATAATTTAAAAGTTTTATATTTTTTATGCAATCTATTTTATGTCTGTATTTTAAATAATGAATTTCTAATGTGAATCTATTTTTTTTTATTAATTGTATTATTATGATCTTTTGTTCTTTCATCAAATTATATGATTATTACTATATATATTATTGCTGTTATATAAAGATATTTTATTTTATATTATATTGTATGATTTATTTAAATATATATAAAAGAAGTATAATGGATTAAACTTCTTTCCATTTTTGATGATATACATATATTGTTAATTCTAATATGCTCATGAATAAATGATAAATTCAGAGTGATTTCTGGGAGCTTCTGCGTAGTAAAGATTATAAAAATTAGCTGACGTTTCAGTACAACAAGTTTCTCAATTCATAAGAATGTGTGTGATGAGATTTTAAAATCATTATTTTTCACTTTCGGTTAAGAAGTGTTAAAAAATAGTTTATCCTCCAGTAGTCTTTTCCAAATATTGTTAACTTTCTTCAATTAACACTTCTCATTTATGCACTTGGACCTTTTTAAAATGTTCATAGCCTCCCTTAGCAGTCTCTGCTCATATTGCTCAATTTTTGCCAGAAAGTGTATTTTATTAAAATGGATGTCATGGTTAGTTAATTTTATGTGTGAATAAATGGCTGATGAATTGGATTTTTTCTCTAATTGTCAAATTATGTTCTGCCTTTATTACATTTCTTCTGTGATTGGTCTGTCCAATGTTTGAATGTGAACAAACTCCACTTCATATACACCATGACAGTCCAAAGGAATTTTATCTTTAGAGTATGAAAACTGTGTGGACATTATTTATCCTTAAAACATCATCAATTTTATCAGTTAATTCCTTTATATATGGCAAAACAGTCTAAATTTTTGAAATATTTAAAACCTTTTTTCTTATTATATGAAAAACACCTATTAATAATCCTGTGATCAAAACCATTATGAAAAAGCATATTTGTTGTAGTATAGATATCTTGGTGAAAAAGACAGTCATCAGAAAGTCTGTTAGTTCTAACTAACAATGTCTTTGCAGATGAAAATAATTATGCTGGATAATGATGAGAAGAAAATGTAGATATTGCCCAGTGTGTGGTTGCATTCTATATATACAATGGGATAATGAAAAACCATTCCTTCTTTCTTTACGTTAAATCATTTAAGAACAGAAGTTGGTTATCCATAGTAAATTTGATGATTTGTGAAAAGAATTTAAAAAACTAAAAAAATTCATCAAGAGCATACTTACCATGAAGTCAAATAACAAAGGTATCATCAACATGCCTTACAAATGTTTTTTAACTGCTGTTATCTATCTATCTATCTATCTATCTATCTATCTATCTATCTATCTATCTATCTATCTATCTATCTATCTATCTATCTATCTATCTATCTATCTATCTATCTATCTATCTATCTATCTATCTATCTATCTATCTATCTATCTATTTATCTATCTATCTATCTATCTATCTATCTATCTATCTATCTATCCATCCATCCATCCATCCATCCATCCATCCATCCATCCATCCATCCATCTATCTATCTATCTATCTATCTATCTATCTATCTATCAATCTATCTATCTATCTATCTATCTATCTATCTATCTATCTATCTATCTATCTATCTATCTATCTATCTATCTATCTATCTATCTATCTATCTATCTATCTATCTATAAAATAAACATGGAAACATCTAAAAATGATAACCTAAATATATAGAAAACAATCATTAATGTAATTCAGAATCAAATAACATTTTATTGAATTTAAACTGCATTCAATAAATAAATATTATAAATGATAACCTAAATTTAAACTTAGCTATAATAAACTGTGAATAAATCTATGCTTATATTTCTTATATTCTTAATAGCTATTTCCAAATATGTTTGGTGTGTAATACTAATTTCTCTAAAGACATTATGGCTCAATATGTACTCTAATCAATCTTTAAATAATTAAATGCTTATTCAAATATCTCAGGGTAAATTCAAACCAAGTATATGTCTAGCTAAGTTACAATTAATATGTTACTCAAATAAAGGGCTGATGATATATAATCTTATAAAAAATATAAATATAAGGATATGTTTAATTAATAAATCAATTTTATTTATATTTTTAGAATAAACAAATTTTTTTTATTAATTTTGAATATGAGTGGTTCTATTTTTTTATCTCCAGCTTCTTATGCACAACATTTAAATAAGTTCAATAGTTTTCCATGTAATGGCAGCACTTCTATGTACTATGTTTAATAGGTGGCAAGGGAAAATATACATTATCTGGGCTTTTATTTGCAGATGATGTCTTTCTGTGCACAGAAAGAAGGGAAGATATGGAAGTAATGCTGAGGGCATGCATAAGGGTGGATAAAGAGATGGGAATTAAGTTTAGTGAAGAAAAATCAAAAGTAACGAAGATTAATACTAGGGAAAGAGAAGACAAAGAATTTTTATTGGGGGATGTAAAGTTAAGTGTGGTGAATAGATATAACTATTTGGGAATCATCTTAAGTAATCAGAGAAATTGCTTGTATGAATGTGAGAAAAAATTGATAAATGAAGAAAAGAAAAGAATTGATAAAGAAATTAAGTGTTTTCATATAATAAATATGATGTAGCTAGAATTGTATGGAAGGGAGTGGCATTATCGGGATTGAGATATGGTAATGATGCTTTATGTGTTAGTAAAAAGGTATTAGATTACTCGGAAAAAGTACAAAGAGAAGTAGGAAGACATGCATTAGATGCAGATGTGTGGATGGCAAAGGAGGTAATTCAAGGAAAAATGGGATGGTCAAGTTTTTATATGAGGTATCCAAAAAGCAAAATGAAAAGGTTCAGTAGATTGCAGTTTATGCATAATAAAAGAATAGCCAAAATTGTATTTAATTGGTTTATGAATAGAGTGCAGGTAACAAGATGGGTGAAGAAGGTGATGTGATATGCAGAAGATTTGGATAAAAAATTTATGTCAGTATACTTGTGCAAAAGGTGGGATGATTGTGTTAGAAGAATTGTTGAGTGTTATAGTGGTAAGGAATGGGATAAAAAAAATAGATGCATTAATAAAGAGTAGTGAGTTGGAGAGATAGAGAACTAGTATGGAGAGTAAAAAGAGTTTAAATATATATAAAAGTAAATGGAATATTAGGTGCAAGTTAATTTATGATAATAACAAGGAAAGTAGTTTACTGTTTAAAGCTCGAACAGGATTTTTAGCAACAGGGGATTATACACATAAATGAAAAACATGGGTGATTTAGTCTGCAAGTTGTGTAAGGAAGTATAGAAAATATTAGGCATCTGTTAATTGAATGTAAATGCTTGAAAGTAGAAAGTATACAAATAATAAAGTTGTGGAAAAATAAATATAAAAAAATGATTATACAGAAAGTGGGTTATTGATTTTTATGCTGGGTTTAGGAAAATATAAGGGGAAGTTAGATATAAAGGCCATGGAGTTGACAAAGATTATGTTGTGGAAATGGGATGGAGCAGGATATGGGAAAACAGGGTGGGGAATAGGAAGGGAAGGTATAGTGGCTAACGGGTTTCACTGGGCATTATTGCTGAGAGATTCCTGACTCCGTATAAAGAGAAGTCACAGTGCATCACATCACATATCTGCTATATTTGATTATATGAAAATACTAACAAAGGTTATCCTTTATTATGCATAAAGTCACATAATATTGAATAAAATTGCAAATAAATCATGAATATTTTCCCAGTTTGGTGATTCAACTAAATTAAACTTTAACTTTACTAAATATAATATATTCTAACTAAATCTCAATATCATGTCCAAAAATCCTACTGCAATAATTTTATATGTCAATTTATCATGTGGGTTAATTACAAAACAGTCATATGTATGTGTATATACTTCTCTGTCTACTATAAATAAGAGGAAATGTTTCTTATCTTAAAAAACATTATATATATATATATAAATTTATTTAAGAGTTCTTTTAATACTAAGGGTGGATGGGAAGTGAATCAATTTGTGGGTAATGTTTAATATTATATACACCTGGGTCTCTTTTTACGCGGACTTATTTAACACGATTTTGAAGTTACGCGATTCGTGTTTCACCGGAAGTGTGTTAAATAAGTCCGCGTAAAAAGAGACCCACGTGTATGAACTCCAATAGTGCGCTATTACTTTAAATAATACATTTCGCGTGTATTGAAAGTAATAGCACATTATTGGAATTTGACTTTCACCATAGTAATTTCAATATTTTCAGTGCTTTATAATAGTAAGATTTTATGCAATAATGAAATTAAAATCATGATTTCCACATTTTATGTATACACACATTAAATTTTACAAGATTATAATGTAAATTTGTTCAAACATTGTGCATGTTAATTTTGCACTTTAAATCACATTCTGTTTTTGCTTTTTAAAAAAGAACGTAATCAATTATTAATCATTTAGTGTCTGCAAGTTTATTTTTAAAAGGTGAGCAGTGGGCACAATTAAATTTGACAATTAAAAATTAAAATCTGATTTTTAATTATAATTAACAGATTAAAAATTACTTACGGTGACTTGAAATTAATGTGATGTAAAACAAAATTTGATTTTTAAACGGAATTGAAAATTAAAAAATTAAAGACAAAAATAAGAATTTAATTTTTAGTTGTTAGTTTTAATTAAATTTTTCCCAGCAGTGGTGAATAAATGTCTTTTTATTATCATAAGTTTAAGTTCATAAACAATTAATAAAATCATCGTCTCAAAGACTAATTACTAATTACGTTGTCAACAGAAAACCATTAACACAATATGAGAGTGAACTTGGCGCTAGTTGTATTTCCTCTTGTGAAGAATCTATTTTTTACCAGTTTGCAAACAAAACTGATTATCAGCAAATAGCGATAATAATTAAAACGTGTATAAAAAAATATAAATTACGGTACTGTAAATTATGCATAAAAATATATTATTTTGAATAAAATTAAATATTATAGTTAAAAAAAGTTTGTCTTGTATCAATTTTTTTCAAATTTGAAATTTTTTATTAGTCATATTTTATTTCCTTATATTTTTTTTTGCGTGAATTTTAAAGTAAATTTTACATTGGTGCTTTGCTTTTATGTGAGTTTTGAAAAATCACAGTTCGTATCCCCCCTTTTTCAAGGTAAGTTATGTCTATTTTTGCACGATTTTGTTTGCGCATGTTTTCTGAGGAACCTATCTATCACGTAAAACGAGACCCAGGTGTATATTGTGTGGTTTTAGTAGTTCTTTACACTTGAGAAGTCTGCTTGTAGCAGTGAAACCTTTGGTAGTGTTTTAATATTATTTTTATGCTGGTCTGGTTGAATTTTGGATTTGGGGTAATTTTAATTATATATTGACTAGGTTAGCTTTATGCTTGTAATGTTTATATATATATATGATGCAAAGGATAGCCACTTTTATAAACCTAAAACATCATCTACATAAGTTTAGAGGCACATCATCTGTAAAATTTCAACAAAGAATATTTCATCACCAAAATCCACTTCACCATTGAAAATATATAAATAAATAAAAAAGTTACCGTAAAATAACACTTTATAAATCAACATAACCTTTATTCAATTAAATTAAATTCAACTGTGATTAATTTATTTTTACAAAATGAATGTATAATTGTACAATTGTTAAATAAACTCATATACCTTTGTCAAGCGTTGGTAGCCGAGTGGTCAGCACAGCTGCCTTACAAGCAGTTGCCTAGGTTCGCTTCATCGATCGATGCTTTGACACATGAAAAAAAAAAGATGAAAAAAAACTCATATATCTTTTTTCATACTTGTGAGTTTCTCGGAGAAAATGCTGATATATAGTTTTTTTTCATATGTCAAATGCGTTAAATAATAGTAATATATATATATAAGAGTATATTATAGATTAAAAAAAAAAACATTATTTTTTTATTTCTTTTCCATACGTCATAGCATCGGCCGGGACATGAACCCACAGCCGTCTGCAACCAACTACTTGCTTGCAAGGCAGGTGCGATGACCTCTCGGCTAACAATGCTTGACTAAAGACAAAACATTAATTTTTCAGTTCTATTTTGAAAATAAAGTTTATAGGTGTTTTGACTTATGCAATTCTGTATGAACACATGGAAAAAGGGGTGCATCTTTTAAAGTTCTTTTGATCTGTTGTTCATAAGAGTCCTTTACAAGTAATTACAGTGATCTGGTAAAGTCATTTAATGGTTTCTTGGATTTTTTTTTATATATAAATTCAATAGCAGTTGAATTTTAAGTATTTCTTTTTGGATAGTGAGTAGATTATTTTTTAAATATATGATTCAAAGATGTTTGTATGCTAGGTGGAAAATTGACGGTCAAAGGTTAATTTTTTAATTGTTTAATATTTTTTCATATTAGTGACCAAAAGTATATGTACAATTTTTGTTTTATATTTTTGTTATGTATACATCAAGTAAACAAGGCAAAACTCTCCATACAGTAGTGCTACCCTGTGCCAACCAGAGTAATCAATGGATGCCAGAAGACATGCATAAAATCCCTATCTAGTGCCTACTCATCCAATATCCCCAGACTAGTTTCTGGTTTGTGGCATTTGTCAGTGAGGAGCCATAGGTAGGGATTTTATGCACAACCCTTCTGGCATCCATTGATTATTCTGGTTGGCACAGGGTGGCATTACTGTATGGAGAGTTTTGTCTTGTTTAATAACAATTATGTGCTAGTATAAGAGATGGTGATCACATGATATATATCAAGTATTTCCTTTTCTTTAACACCATTAATAAATTTATATGGCCAAAAGAAATATGTTTATAATTGTTGTTGTTTTTTTTAGTAATATTTATAAAAAGATGTTTTATTAGTTATAAAACAATTAATTTATAAATTTTAAAATGTGCTAAATACTAATAAAAGATATTATAGCAAGGGCAAAATTTATAAATAGCTTTGAGATTCAAATTCGGAATTTGTCGAATTAGATACCATATTTTTGCGATTGAATATATTTGTTATTGTTTTAATAATGACAAAAACCAACAATTGTTTTAATTGTATTTAGGTTTGGATGTCATTTTAGACAGCTATCCTTGACATCTGATTGGCTGTTAGTTATGTATTGTAACGAGTGCTAGAGATTTGGCAGTATCTTGATTTATTTCAATAACAATTGTTTTAATGAATTTTACACTGATTTTTAATAACTACAAAATATTTGTAAAATATCAGAGTATAAAATGTTACATATGTGTATTATATTTAAATGTACGTCTACCTATCTATGTATATTTATCTAAATATTTGTTAAAAACCATTTATCGAAGTTGCAAACAATAGAGCAAATAAAAAATTTGAGTAAGTCCATTAAAAAAATAGAATCAAAAGTTTTAAGCAATTATTTATACATTTTATGGCCTGAAATATTAAAAGAAAACTGTTTGTCTACTTACCTACCTACTTATTTGTTGAATACTATTCATTAAAATATTTGAATGTAAGTGTAGTGTATATACCTAAGCTAGATATAATTAGAGGGGATTTGACACAGACTTTCAAGTTCTATTTAATTATCCTGACCATACTATATAACCGATATACATGACCACATATATGTGAAAAAGATAAAATATTCTCCAATATCCGTATTTCGTGCTGAACCAGCACTCATCAGTTGGTCCAACCATCATTTCTCCCACATATATATAATAAGTACTCGGCTTATATTAATATAGCAAATCTTTAAACTTTAATAGACAGGCTTCAATTCTCTCCACTCTCCAACTCTTCAACCATCCATATTATTAAAAATCTGATGATCGAATGCTCAAAGCCCTTGTTGAAGCCAATCTTTTTATTACACCCTAAAATTAAAAAAAAATTAAAAAAGTATGAATAAATACAAAAAAAAAAATAGAATTAAAATCTTGAATTATTACTTAAACATTATAAACGATAAAACATTATATTGAAATATCTATTATAAAAATAAAAAAGGAATTCGCTCACGTGATAGATGAAATAACTGGGGAGGGAGTCAACATTTCGGTTAAAAAAGACAACATGTATTTTTCAAAATCTGCGATGGAAAAAAAAGCTTCCTATTTCTTTCTTTATTATTTATTGAAATATGTTATTGTAATATATATATAAATATTTAATAAAATTCATCAGTTGTGAGGAGAATACAAATTTGATTGTAAAATAACAAATGACGAAAAAATTCACGTTCTTGAAAATCTATAATAGAAAATAGAAACTTCTTATTTCTATTAAATGAATGTATATATAGATTAAGATTATTGGTTGTTATTGATATTGGTATTTTTTAATTGTTGACTGCTTTCATATATATATATTGTGATGGATAGATCTGGTATAAATAAACTTTAAAAGGCATGTGATTTTGTAAAAAAAATATATATTAGCTTGATGTAAAACTAAACTATAAGTAAAACCCATATTATATTTTCCATTAAATTGACTTTAAGAATTCACAAGTTTTTTTATTTAAAATTTCATTCAGAAGGTAGATCAGAAAGGAGCACAAAATACTTTAATTTTTTATGAGCTATATAATTCAAAATTCTTGCCCACATCAAAACCATTTATCTTTCTTTCTTAACATAGAACAACATATCATTTTATTATTTTTAACCTATTCCAAATTAACTTTTCATTATAATATATAAAAGAGGATTAAAATGTATAAACTAATTTTTCTATTAATTTTTTAAACCAATGTATTCAAGTGATGAGTTTGCTATATCTAGTATAACATATGGCAATTTATATATTTATTATTCAATTTATAAAAGTTTTTTTTTAAACATTTTTTAAATACAGCTTTATAATGTATCCTATTAAAACAGGTGATGTGATGATGTGATGTGATGTATTATGGCTTCTCCTTAAACGAAGTCAAGAATATCTCAGCAATTAAGCCCAGATAAACCTGTTAGCCACTTTCTTTTACATTCCCCACTCTAAATTTACCCATAATCTGCTTTATCCCATTTCCACAACATAATTTTTGTCAACTCTATAACCTTTATATCTAAATCCCCCTTATCTTTTCCCAAACCTAGCATAAAAACCAATAATTCACTTTCTGTATAATCACTCTTTTCATATTTATTTTTCCACAACTTCATTATATGTACCCTTTCTGTTTTCAAACATTTACATTCAATTAACAAATGCCTAATATTTTCAATTCCTTCCTTACATAATTTACAAAATAAATCACCCATATTTTTCCATTTACATGTATATAAAACTCTGTATACAGTAGCGCCACTCAGTGCAAGCGAGAGTAATCAATGAATGCCAGAAGGCATCTGAGCTGCTAACAGGATTTGTTTTAGATACAATATGTAAAGTGAATGTCCACAGACATTTGAAAATAAAATTAAAGAAAAAAAAAGTTCAATAAATACCTATAAATTAAAAACCTAATTGCAGTGAGTTTTATATTTTATTTTATTTAATAGACCAATAGCTTCATTCGATTCACTAAATTCAGCTAAAATTTTAGAAGCAGCAAGGACAGATTTTTATTTTTAAATTCTGAATAGGAAAATCATTTTTTTTACATTGAATTCAGAATCTAATTTTATACTTTTTTGAATGAGAACTAAAATCTTCAGGTGTAACAGATAACATGAAATTATTTTTAGAAGCATTTTATTATCAACCATTATCAATCTACTGCAGGATGAAGGTCTCTCCAAGTTCAAATCATCATCTTCGATCTTTAGCTTCTCTTCTCCACATCACCCCTGCACACTTTCTTATTTCATGCATCCATCTTACATGTGATCTCTTTCTGGGTCTTTTACAACCTCTTGGAATCCAGTCTATGACTTCAATTGTCCATCTATTATTATCTCTTCTAGCAATATGTTCAGCCCAACTCCACTTCAGTCTTTTAATTTTTTCAATGAGGTTAGTAACACCTGTTTATTCTCTTACCATCTCTTCTTGTTACTCCCAACATGAATCTCTCCATACTTCTTTGAGTGGTCTGAAGTCTCTATATTGCTCTTCTATTAAGTGTTTAAGTCTCAGATCCATAAGTAAGAACTGGCAAAACACATTTATTAAAAACCTTTTTCAAACACACAGGTATATTTCCTTTTAGTATCAAATTATTTCTACCAAAAGCACTTCAACCAAGTTTAATTCTATGATTAATTCCATCCATTACGTTTCCATCTGTATTAATAATTTGACCAAGTATGAGCATTTAAGTAAACATAAATTATTGTGTTGATTTATTGTTGTAGAGCCAGTGTATGGATATTTATAAATCAGTAATGTGATATTCTTTTTAATTCTAATTGTACAGATCCTCTGAAGATTATAATTAGAAAAATCAGAATGATAAAAGAAAGAGACAACAGAATATCATCACAAGATTTATTTAATAGCACATGGGGTCTTATTAACATTTGAAGACCAGGTTGGATATTATAAATTACCTTTTTTTTCTTTCGAAAAGACATATAGATATAAAATTGTATTTTTATTCTATTTTTATATTTTTTTATTTACTTGTTAACACTTGGCAGATTCTGCCTATTGAACTTTAATTTGCTTATTGCTTTTATCATACAATATTATGTATTTATTTTTTTATTTTTTTATTTATTTTTGGTTTAATAAAGTTTGTTTTGATAAAAAAAAATCAGTAATGTTTAGGGTATATGAGCACAGACTTTCACACCACCCACCACTCTCCACTCTATCTCATAACACTGATACACTTGAACACATATATGTCGAAAAGATAAATAATCACCAATATACGTATTTCATGCTAAACCAGCAATCATCAATTGGTCCAGATTATCATCTCTTCACATATATGCTACAACTGCTCAGATATATATATATATTAAGATAGACAATCCTCATACTTTAATGGACAGGCTTCAATCTACTCCACACTCCAATTCTTCAACCGTCTATCCAATTAAAAATCTGATGATGGAATGCTCAAAGGCCACCCTGAGGCTGAGATTCTTGTCACACCCATGTTGACCTAAGATCAATCTGAACCCCACATGTACAGGACATAATCCACACTATCTCATAACACTGATATACTTAAACACATATATGTTGAAAAGATAAATAATCACCAATATGCATATTTCATGCTAAACCAGCAATCATCAGTTGGTCCAGATTACCATCTCTACACATATATGCTATAAGTGCTCAGATATATATTAAGATAGCCAATCTTCATAGCATATATGTGTAAGGATGGTAGTCTGGAGCAACTGATGATTGCTGGTTTATGATGAAATACGTATATTGGTGATTATTTATCTTTTCGACATATATGTGTTCAAGTGTATCAGTGTTATGAGATAGAGTGAAGAGTGGTGGGTGGTGTGAAAGTCTGTGCTCATATATTCTATATATTACATATATAGACCCAGGTATATAATAAGCCTGTGTTTCAGTTATTACAATAATGTTTATTTAAAACTTCAGCCTATTTTGGGTACTTTAAAAAAGCTAGAATTTTATATGAAAAAATAAAGTTTATGGAGGCTGTTTTTGGGTGATATTTTGTGATTGAATTATCCATAATTGCACCATGAAGTAATAATTAAAATTTTAGGAATGATTTTTTTATTAATTTTATTTTTATTTTTCATTTAATATTTTTATAAAATTTTATATACCTAAAACAGCTAAAACTGAAATATGAAAAATAACATATATAAGATAAGCTTAAAATCTGAAAACTTTCACAATTTTAAGTGTATCTCGTATACATTTTTGCATATAGTTATTTTTCATATTATAGTAGGTTTTTTTTTCATGTGTCATAGCATCGGCCGGAAAGCGAACCCGCTAACCTGGGACAACTGCTTGTAAGGCAGCTGTGCTGATCTCTCGACCACCAATGCTTGACCATATTACAGTAGTTGAAAGTGAACTAGGCAAAAATTGCCAACTGTATTCAGATTTTAAGCGAATCTCATATAAATTATTATTTTCCATAGTTCCTTGAGATGTTGCATACCAAAATTTTAAAACTGAAGTAGTAAATATATTGGTGTTCTGCTAACGATTTCAAAAAATATAGTATATAATAGAAGGAAAAATTGTATATTAATTTGATCACTTGAATCAGATGTTTGCACCCAAGTTATTACTTTGGTATTCAAAAGTTATTTAATTTAATGAATAACTAACCATATAATTTTATAAACACTCAGGATATAATGCCATAAATTTAAATAATAGTGGTTTACAATCTAATTTACAAAGTTACATTTACAAAAAAACTCACTTTCAAATGTACATTGGGTATAAATTTTCAGTTATATGAGTACGAGTATATATATATATATTCTTCCCAAAGATAGTTAGAATGGTTAAAAAGTGAATAATTATCTTCAAGTATTATCAATAGTAAGTTATCATCGATAGTTCCCTCTTAATACTATTTGTTGTAATATGTTAATTCTGAAACTATATCTTAAACTTTAATGAGTTCTTATATCCATGATTATAAATAGATGGCAAATAGAATTTTATAGATGAGATTACAAGAATTCACTGTTTGATAGCAGAAGACCTATATCAGCATTAAATTTTAAATGATCAAAGACCTATATCAGAATTAAATTTTATTCATTTAAAATTTTATAATTTACTGATTTGATTTCAATAAGATTAACAAATAAATTGTGCTATTAATTTTTTATCATCTTAATATGGATGTTATGTCAGTTTCATGAGATTCATGTAGATATGATAAATTTTAGCTTTATAAAAATTCTTCAGAATTAACCTCCACATATATTTTTCTTCGATAGCAGATGTATCTTTTGGTACAACCTTATCTAATATCTATATATGTAAATCAAGCTTTTTACAAACATAAAATGATTGTTAAGGCAAAAATTGGTTATGTGTGATCCAGGACACATTTTTACAATGGAAACAACATATTCTAAAAAACTAATACTATAATTTTGTAAACATTTTAGATAATTCTTCAAACTCAGTTAAGTGTAAATTACTAATTCAACTAGTAATTGTTTACTATTTTTATCCAATATAATTTTTTAAGCTGATATATTTGATATACCACACCCTTACCATCATTAAAAAACAACTGCTCAGCGCCATAAGAGATTCTTTCCCCCCACTATCTCTAATTTTATCCATCCTTTGCAAGAAATCTGCTAGAAGAAATGATAATAGATGGACAACTGATATCTTAAACTGGATTCCAAGAGATTGTTAAAGACCCAGAAAGAGACCACATGTGAGATGGATGGATGAAATAAGAAAGTGTGCAGGGGTGATGTGGAGAAGAGAAGCTAAAGATCAGAAGAGATGGATTGAACTTGGAGAGACCTTCATCCTGCAGTGGATTGATAATGGTTGATGATGATGATGATTGTATTTTACAGATTTCTGTTTTTGTTTGTGTCTTGTGAGATACTAAAAATTAGTTTTATCTTTTAATTATTATTCCTTCTTAAAAACGATCACAAATTGTCATTTTCACTATAACTTTTTGCAATTAATTTTTAAATATAATTCTTTATTGGAAAATTTTCATATTTAATCAATTCTCAATAACTTCCATCAACAAGTTTTTTCAAATTCCAAGAATATTCTTATTTAATTCACCAATTATCCTTCTTCATTTGTGATACACCCTCATAAATATGCATGAGTCCAGCATGCCTGATTTTATTTGTAATATGAAGCCTTTGCCAAATTTCACCCACAGGTTGTAATCATCTACTTCAGTCTAGCAAAAATTTCCACTGTACTTATTAACTCCCAACTAATGCTCTGTTAGTTTAAATGCCATAATAGTATAACAGAATAAAGAGCTCTCTTCCTAGATTCACAATGAATGTTGTCATCTCCATTGCTCAAAAATCACATGATCTTTTCAACAAACTGTTTGGTTACTTTCTCTGTATTACTCCAATGAATATTTTGAGAATTGACACACTTTTTATTTTTTAATATTATAATACTTTACCAATTACTTAGACATATTTTTTAAAAAAACATTTAATGTAGACATGATTACTTAAGGTTAATATAATTAATATAACATCATTTATGTTTTGGAGTATTACGAGTTAATATTTTAAAATAATTAAAACAGGCAAAACTCTGATTTTTAAAATATCACACATATGAGGAAGTATCCAAAAATAACCGGAATTTTGTAATAAAAAATTGTGTATTCAATATTAGCTTTTGACAATTGAATCCCTTTCATAGTATCATCTATTTAATGCAATATGTTGGTGTAAATGTGTTTTCACTTTTTGAAGCAGTCTGAAAGCACTTACAAAGTGATTACTTTTAGTGCCTCCATTATTGTTTCCTACCACTTCTAAGTCAACAAAAAAATTTGAGATATTTTTTCACTCAAGAGAATAAAAAGAAGTCACATGGAATGACACTGAGCAAATGTGACTTAAGAATAAGTTGAATCATTCTGAATTTAATTAAAAGTTGCTCCACACTCAAGATTTTGTTCGCTAGCATGCTGTCATGATAAAATATGTGCTCATCACCCACAAAACTGCATATTTAAATTTTACTGCATCACACAAAAGTTTCAGAACTTATAAGTTTTAAAAGGCAGGTCCTTATGAATGAATCCTGAATAAGTAATACCACTTGCATCCAAAAAAATACTATTGTCTTGAGATTGGACTTTACTTACCCCATTTGTTGGGATGTGGTAAATTTGACACTTCTGATAAACCACTCATAAACTTGTGTTATTCCCAGACCACCTTGCTTGTAAGAAATTTCATGCATTACAATTGTTTCACCTGTCATTCCCCCTAAAATTGACAAATATGTGTAATGCACTATACAAAAAAATGTTCTTTATAACACTACAATTTATTTGGAAGATTAATGCAGAAGGATTCCAACAAAACTTATTTAGTTGAAAAGCATATCATGTTGTAGTTATGAAGAAGATTGCTGGGACAATTGAAACAGTAAACTGTAGAAACTGGTGGAAAATAAAGCATTATAAATGTAGTAAAATGTTTTGACAATTGAGTATTATATTGTACAATACATATAATAATGAAGCATTATTAACCTTTTTTTAAAAACAAAAAAATTATCGATGTGTTTAAAATATAACACAATGATAAAGGTGATAGTTTAATTACAAATAATAGTTAATAAAAATTACTTAAACGAATGCTTATGTATGACTACAAATTATATCAGCACATCCCTCTGCTATCTGTTGTCAAAGCAGCATCATAATTAGTTGTCTTGACAACAGATTGCTAGCATTCTATTGGTTTTCTTTAAGCATGCAGACTGTGTTGACATAATTCAACATATGTTTAATGTAAATGTAATTGGTTGGTAGAGGGTCATGTGATACTTGAGAATTCTAATAAAATACTGAGCACAATAGTTCCATTTGATTGACTGAACTAAGATTCTTTTTTATTATTTATATTAATTACCAGATATTCTGAAAATTTCACTCCTGTTTCTGTCATTCTATCATTATAATAATTAGTTTCTTGAAAGATAGTAAGTGTCCAAGAAAGCAAGTAGAACGTTAATTCAGAATTTTTAGTTTTCATGTCCTTTATTGTACAATTACATTATGTCATGTAAAACCATAAAAAATATATTATTTAACTACAATAAGATTATTCAGAATAGTTTGCATATTTTTTATAAATAAAACTATTTAATAATATTTCTATATATTACCAGAAGCACTTATGTATCTGAGACTTGGACACTTAAAGGAAGAGCAATACAGAGACTTCAGACCATTCAAAGAAGTATGGAGTGATGCATGTTAGGAGTAACAAGAAGAGATCAAAAACACAATATATAGGTTAGAAAACAAATAGGTTATTGACCTCATTGAAAAAAATTAAAAAACTGAAGTGGAGTTGGCTGTGCATATTGCTAGAAGAGATGATAATAGATGGACAATCGAAATCTTAAACTGAATTCCAAGAGATTGTAGAAGCCCCAGAAAGAGACTACATGTGAGATGGACGGATGAAATAAGAAAGTGTGCAGGGATGATGTGGAGAAGAGAAGCTAAATTTCAGAGATGGTTTGAACTTGGAGAGACCTTCATCCTGCAGTGGATTGATAATGGTTGATGATGATGATGATGATTAGGCATACTTGTCCATGATATCTATCATAAACATGAAATTGTGGTGTCTCAAATCTCCAGATTAAATTGATGCTGCATAAAAAATTGCTTAATAGATTTTATAAATCATTAAAAAAGTATATACTAGTTTGACTTTTTCAATTGTTTGTATGTTTTATTATGGTAATTGGGAAGCTAAGAGAATAAAAGTAAATTGAAGTTATTTAAGTCATCTAAATTTCGATTGTCATGTGATTGTTTATGCAAATAATAATCAAGAGCTTTAGGAAGATAAAAGTTATTAGATGAAACTAAGAAAGAAGAAGTAAAAGTAAATGCTAAAAACTCAAGTAATATTCAATGAATTTTATCAGAAAAAGAAAATATAATGATAATTATAAATTTAGAAAAAGTTAACTACAAATGTTTTTGTCAGATTATTAATACAGGTGGATACATAATGGATGAAAGTAATCGTAGAATTAAACATAAATGGAGCATTTTTGGTAAAAATAATTTAATATTAAAAAATAAATCTATCTATGTATTTGAAAACAAAGGTTATAAATAGATGTATTTACCAATTTTTACTTATGGATCTGAGGTGTCACTACTTAATAGAAAATAATATTGAGATTATAGAAATATGTATGTTAGAAGTAATAAGAAGAGATCAAAAATGAAATATGTGGGTAAAAGTACAAACAGACATCACCAATATCATTAAAAAAAATTAAGATTAAATGGAACTGGGGTTAACATATTTTTACATGAGATAAGAATACATGGACAGTAAATGTTTTTAATTGGATTCCAAGTGAATGTAAAGACCACAAGTGAGATGCATGGATAAAATGAGGGAGTTTGCTAGGGTGTTGTGAAGAAGAGAAGATAGAATTCATAGAATTTGGATTAAATTTGGAGAAACTTTCACCTTGTGATGGATTGAAGTAGTTGAAATGATAATTATATATGCAGAAACATTTTGTCCAAAGTGTAAAAACATTATTATCTCATGCTTATAATATATAACAACTAGTTCCTAAAATAGCTTAGTTATAAATTTATTTAAAGCACATTGATTACGTAAGTAATATTTACTAAGGCAATAAACCTCAAGAAAAGCGTTTGAAAATACGAAAGTAGGGACCTCTATAGAGCATTTTCAAGCACACATTCTTGAGGTTTATGGTTAAGACCTGTAGAGGTCCCTACTTTCGCATTCTTGAGGTTTATTTCCTTAGTAAATATAAAATAGCTTAGATATAGATTGTTCTATTTTATGTTATCTTTAAAATAAATAAATAATCAAAACAGTTTTCAATGTATGAACAAAGATTATTTTGAATTTGAATACTGTTTAATAGTTTTAATTTATAAGATTATGTCTATTTTTTTTCACTGCAAAAATGAAGAATAACATTCCATAAATTTTGAAATGACATGCAAGGAATGCATTAGTAGGAGTAGTTTGTGGTAGGAAATTGAACAAAAATATTAATTAATTATTGAAGCACAAATATTACTTATTAAACAAATAGTTAGAACAGCTGTTAAATATTACCAATAACATTTTTGAAAATAAATTAATGACATTATATCAAGGTAAGTCAAAAGATTCCAATAGATTTAAGATTTTACCCTTGTTATTCTCAACCTAATTTCAACAATGAGTTATATAACCTGAAGTTTTAATTTGATTATAAGATGCTATCTAAAAAGATTTTTAAAAATATATAAAACGTGAATATCTAGAGGATTTGAGCCCACACTTTCAACCTCCCTTTAGCTATACAATCTATCCCATGCAACCGATACACATAACTACACACACGTGAAAACGATAATCTCTAATATATGTATTTCATGCTGAAACAGCACTCATCAGTTGGTCCAGATCATCATCTTTTACACATATATAAATCAGTGCTCGGTTTATATTGAGACAGCAAATCTTTAAACTTTAATGGACAGGTTTCAATCTACTCCACGATCCAACTCTTCAGCCTTCCATATCATGGAAAATCTGATGATAGAACGCCCAAATTCTTTGATGGCGCAAATATTATTGTCATGCCCATGTTGACATTAACATAATTTTTTAGCGTAGTAGCAGTTACGGTATATTACTTTAAATGTAGGTATAAATTGATAGATAGATTGAGAATCAATTCGTAACAGAAGTTGTCTATAAAATAAAATATTTATGAGTAAAATTATTTAACAAATTGAGACACGACAAAATACTTTTTCTTATACACTTTTTTTTAAAAAAATCTACTAATCTTATAAAAATAACAAAAACATTTAGCATGTATAAAATTGATTTATATTCACTAGCTTCATATAATTAAATAATCTATAGCTATTACATATAAACCTGGTTCAATTTAATCAGCAAACAGAATAATTATTTTTTATGCAGCTGGAATCTTTAATTTACGGTCTGACAGAAAAAAAAAAAAAAACTAAAACTTTTTTGTTACATTTTAATTATTTTTCACAATTTTCTTTATCAATAAAAATTCATAAGACATACATTGAAAAGACGTAGCTAAGTCTTTCTTATAAAAATGTGCAGTTGAAACAGGATTAAAGAAAATTTGTCTGTTGCCATGGTAATTATTTGTGCCCATTAAGTACTCTTTAAACCTAATGGTTTATTTTTAATTCAAAATTATTTTAGTGATTGTCTATTAAATTTTTAGCAATTTGAATTTCAGATTAATATCAATTAACTAGCAAGTATTCTGGAACTAAAAACAATAATAGACAAATTTAACATCTAAAATATATGAAGCAATTAAAAATATATTAAAGCTATCAACATTATATGAATAAAATATTTTTCGGATAAATTCGATGTTTCTTAAAGAGTTGTTTTGCATTTTTAAAAAATAAGTTGAAAACAAGGGGGGGAAAACAACCCGGAAAACAATATAATTTCATTACAAAAAGAAATTCCAGCACTAATACTAATATTTATTAAAACAAGTAGATAAATAATTATCAATGTAAGAGAGATTCGTCAGTGAGTGAACTGCAGCTGTTTTAGAGCCAGATTAAAAAAGCTTATATTATTAATGATTAGGGGGAAAATATTTTGACAATTTTTACTGAGATACGTTTTTTCTTTTTTTTCTCTCAGTGATGAAAGCTTTTAATTATCAAAAAGACAAAATACACAACAGTTAAAAAGGTTTACAAAGATATGATTATATGGTAAAATGAAATTCAAGTACAATATGATGAAAGGGAAGGGATACATATAAAATGGGAAGGGATGTGGAAAGGGGGTGTAGTCCAGGCAAAGAAGAGTCTTTGATAAGGAGCAATGTTGATAGGCTTCGTTGCCCTGGTGGATTAATAGAAGGATCCATATGTGACATTAACCTTTAAGAAATTGCTATATGTTAAGTCTTTAGAGGTTTCAGGGATGAATGAGGAGGTTTCTGAGTTGTGCTTAGATGCAATAAGCTGATTTTTGTCCTTTGTAGATGAGTAATTTTAGTTTTCTCTGTTGTACTTGGAATGGCATTATGATTTGTCGTGTTGTTATGTTGTATCTTATTTTTCGTTTAAGCTGTTCTTGTATTTTGTTTACTTATTAGTTAATAATATTTAAAACTTGCTTGATTATATTTGTAATAAAGTAATTGATGTAACATATAGCATCCCATTATCATATTTCTGATTTTAAATAGCTATCAGTACTATTTAATACAAAGATTTCATTCTTCTCCGTAACTTCATTGCCTAGATTTGTGCATTTTCAGTCAATTCATAACAGTATGAAACTTCAGATCTATCCTGCCCTTCAGATCCAGGAGGTCTCAGGATCGATTCCAGTGCTTGCAGACTTGGTGCCCAAACTTCTTACAAACCCCCAGATCCAGGAGGTCTCAGGATCGATTCCAGTGCTTGCAGACTTGGTGCCCAAACTTCTTACAAACCCCCATATCCAGGAGGTCTCAGGATCGATTCCAGTGCTTGCAGACTTGGTTCCCAAACTTCTTACAAACCCCCAAATAATAAAGCCACATTTCTTTTTCTTGATCCTGCGTGGTTTGGCACAGTTAATAAAGTATCCGATTGGGATCAGGAGATCCCAGGATCGATTCTGGTGCTTGCAATTTTGGTGCTAAAACTACTTATGGACTTCCAAAAAAATAAAACCATATTTTTTTTTCCAGATCTAAAGGTTTGTAGGTCTTTAAGTTGAGGAAATTTTTAAAAAAAAGTAAGCAACCTAATGTTGTTAAACTAAATGTTGATCTTATCATTATGGTGTTGGTACCCAAGTAATGGACCGACTTTTACAGTTAGTACAGCAGTAGAGCTAAAGAATCCTGGATCAAAACTTAATCTGACAGTTCTGGCGCTCAACACCATATGACCTCCTAAGCAACTACCAATTCAGTATTTATTTATTTATGGTCTTTTTATTCTCCAATTAATTTTCCTTTTTGGTTTTTCGATTTGTTTTTGTACTACCTCCTCGGTCAGTAGTGCTTCTTAATTTTTTTTATATAATTGAAATCATCATAAACAATAGAGAGAAAAAAGCACATTGCATCAATGTGTTCTGCTTTTCTGTTTTATAAATGTGGAATCCCTAGTTTGCATATAGAATGAATGAAAACACTGCTTGCAAAATATGAAAATAGATCTCATACTATCACTATAAATTAAAAAGCAATTAAATTTAAAAATAATGATTATTAATGTATTCTGAGAAAATAAAGAAATTAAATATGGTGTCAAACATATTATCTGTCATGGATATCAATCTTTAGAATTTCATCATTACATATCATTCTTAAATGTAACAATGTACTCTATAATCAAAAGATCATTAAATTTTTTTAGGAAAAAGTTTTAATGTAATATAGGGGTTTGAACACAGACTTTCAAGCTCCTTTCAGTGATCCACTCTATCTCATACAATTGATACACATAACCACACACATGTGAAAAAGATAAATAATCACTAATATATATATTTTGTGCTGACTCGCACTCATTAGGTAGTCCAGATCATCTTCTACAAACACGCATACACATATATATATAATCAATGCTTGGTTTATATTAAGATAGCAAATATTCAAATTTTAATGAGCAGGCTTCAATTTACTCTACCTTCCAAACTCTTCAGTCATCCATACCATTGAAAATCTGACAAGGGAATGCCCAAATATTTTGTTGATTCCAATATTATAGTCATGCCCATGTTGATTTTAAGTCACTCTGATCTCTCATGTATAAGACCTTATCCATTTAAATGCACAGAAGAGGATGGGCAGAATACAGGCTGAATCAGTAATATGTGGAATACAAATATACTTATATACTTGGAGTTGAGATGTAATATAGGGTATTTGAACAAAGACTTTCAAGGTCCCTTCAGCAATCCACTCTGTCTCATATAACTGATATATGTGACCAATAAGATGTAAAATATTTAATAGAATATTTTATTTTTCAATTAAATAACTTGCTTTCCAAGTGGTTACATTTGCTCATGTCAATAAAACTTGATAATTTATGGTAATATAAAAGTTTTTAGATTTAAAGAATTTACAAGAATTTAAAATCGACTCAGTTTTCTGTTTGTTTATATGCAAATTATTCACATCTAATCATGTTAAATTTAAATAAATCAGAATTTATCAAATTTAGTAGATACGTTTAAAAGACAAAAGCTAAACTCATCTGTAAATTCATCATCATCATTAATCATTATCAATCCATTGCAGGATGAAGGTGTCTTCAAGTTCAACCCATCTTCTCCGATCTTTAGATTCTCTTCTCCACATCATCCCTGCACACTTTCTTATTTCATCCATCCATCTCACATGTGGTCTCTTTCTGGGTCTTTTACAATCTTGTAAAATCGTATATAAATATTAATAAAATTTTAAACCAAAAAAGAGCAATATTAGAACTCTGAAAGAACATCAAGAATAATTATAATCATCACTTATAGAATCACTTTTGATTGTCAAACTTCTTATGAATTCTCAAGCAATAAAGCCATTTAAATATATTAAGTGACAAGATATAAAAATTGATTTTGGTTTATGAAATTATTTTTAAAACTACAAGCTTGCAATACAAAGGATGATTGTATAATTTATAATCATTAATCAAAGAGTTAACCAAAAATTAAGTCTGGTTTATCAGTGAAGACACTAAATAAGCTATTGTAAAGTGGGACCATGGAAAGGTTCAGATATATACTTCACTCTAGATTTGTAATGAAAGTTGTTTAACTGAAATACAGTTTTTGATAGTATTCATACTGACATCAAATGTTTTGAATTTTTACTTTAATAAATGAGTAAAACAGTATCTTTTCTTTGGTACTATATTACTTTTGATTAATCTATTATGATCTGTTGAATTCATCCAGATGCTTGCTAATAATATGCAAAATAATATTTATTAAGAACCAAACGATTATCTCTTTTAAAAATGTAAATAATTTCATTTTTAAATAACAGAAACTAATGTACTAAATAAATCAAAACAGAAAACTAATTAATTCTAATTTCCATATATTATGTGAAAAGAGATCTTTTTTTTACTAATAGAATTACAATACATTCATTGTAGATAGTTCCAATTATTTCATATTCAATAATCCTAAAATTATAAGATGCATTATTCAAGCAAAGATTATTGAAGATAAACCATAAGATCAAAAACATTCACAGATAATTTGTAAAATATATTATCAATCCAGTAAATCTGTCAGTTATATCACCCTATATAAAGGAGAACAAATTATATTTTTTTAAGTTCAAAAAAAAAAAAAAACGGTTAAATGATAAAGGAACATAATTTTTTTTATTAATAAAATCAAAATTGTTTTAAGAAGAGCAAAAGAACTACTTAATATCTTTATCAGTACTTAGTATAATTCCTTCGCTCTCTTCACCGGAAGTTCGCCGGCCATTTTTAGATTAATTAAGCATTTTCAAGGGTTTCAGAGTATTTATTTTTTGTTTTCAAAATTATCTTATTGAACATGAGTTACTTGTTAAGTTTAAAAAATATTAAGAAATCGGATATATATTCATATTAACTTTAAAAAATAATATTTTTTATAAATGTTATTCACAACATTTAATGAATTAATATAATGTACAAACTCTTAACTCGTTACGGTGATTTTTAAATTTTTACCATAACATCGTTCATACTGATGGTTAATTATTATTCCTAACTGTTTGCAAAAATGTTCAAAATTTGGAATCTACTAGAGTCAGAAGAAGACATAGTTGAAGTATTTACAAAATTATAAAATAGTGCCCGCATGAAAAATGTGTGATAATGGGCATGATATGAAATTTTATGTTATCTGCGAATGGAGATAATGCCGGTGTCATCTCAAAACTTGTTCTGAGTATTACTTTCATTCGTGTTTTTTATTTCGTTTATTACAGTTATATTAAATTTTATTTAATTATAATTGTTTGGAGTTATGTATATTTTGTTGTGTTTTTACGATCATCTTAAAAATAAAATTCAATGAAATATTTGCATACAATTATGTTGACAATCTACAAGGCTATGATTATGGAGTAACAAAACTTTGAAAGTGCTCAACCTAAATAAATTGTTATGTGCAATAGTTTCACCTTCAATACAGCGTATTATTAATGAAATATTTAATACGTTAATCATTTTAAAAAAACAGCCATATTGCTTAAAACGTGACACACCTGAAAATGAATTATTAATAAAAAAATATCTTGCAAACTTCTGGCAAAGAGAATGAAGGAATTATATATATAAGTACCTCTTTCTCTATATAGTTGTTATTTAAATGAGTTCTAAAAAAAGAGATAAGCTCAAAACTCACTAAAAGTCTGCTATATTTTGGTAAAAATATTGCTTGAGTAACTGTAATTTGTATATGTTATAAAGCTAGGATTTGTGACTCCAGAAAAAAGAGAAAAGAAAAACTTAAATATAGAAAGATATTTTAAGTTAAGAGCAATGGAAAAAGATTGATGAAAGATAAAATAAAATGTGACTAATAATGCAGTGAAAGTCTGATAGATTTAAGTACAGAAAAAAATAGTATTGTTTAATTAGAGCAGAAAGCTACTTTGAAACTAATTAAACAAAACAGTAAAGAAAAAGGATTAGTATAATCAATATTTGAAAGACTAATTGCAGGTGAAAGGAATGTGCATGGATGCAATTAAAAGCTTGATGATAATTTGGGAAAAGACACATTGCTGGAGGGGGATAGACTAATGTAAATAGCTTTTACCTTTTATAATAATTCATTAAACAGCAAAATGTATAAATAGTGTGTGCTGAAAAAAGCAAGAGCTTTTTCTTACCCTTCGTTAATGGTGCTACCTGCTGTTGACCCAAAGGAAAAGCTGTCGGAAAAATTGTAGTGACTTTTCTGCCATGAGGGATGTTATCCCAGAGACCATGTCTCTGTATGTGCAAATAGCCAGATAGGGAACTTAACAGACTGCACACGGTTTTATTTTTATTTGTGTATGCCTGATAGGGCTTCATGAGAACTGTGCGGAGTTAGTATTGTACCATTTATTTATATATAAAGTACAAATTACTTTTTGATATTAGGTATTATAAAAAAAAGAAAGAAAGTGAACACGATCTTTATTTTTTTTGTAGCATAATATTTTAAAGAAAAAAAAAACGTACAATGAAAGTTTAATTTTTCTTTTTTTTTAGAAATAAGTTAACTAAAATAAATTCCATGTTGGAAAAGTGCATATTGAATCATTGATTCAAATAGTGAAAGGAAATTTCAAAAGGCGAAAGATTGCTATCAGAAACAACTTTCTGATA
>JAQFVV010002094.1:0-35278 GCA_028023455.1 Epiperipatus broadwayi | reverse complement strand
TTTTCAATATGATTATCTTTTTAAATGAAACGGGTAGTTTTTGGAAGAATTATGTTGGGATGTGTACAGATGGGGCTCAAACTATGGCAGGATGAATTTCTGGTTTACAAACCTTAGTTTATGAAAGGTAGTTAGTTCCTCATGCAATTTGGGTACACTATGTGATACATAGATAATCACTCACTTCAAAAAGTATGAGTGAAGATTTGCTAATGGTATTTGAAGTTATTGTAAAAGTTATAAACTTTATTAAAAATAGCCCATTAAGAAGAAGAGGGTTCACAAAATTGTGTGATATGAATACAGAGCATCTTTATATTATTGTGAAACCCATTGGCTTTCTTGAGTCAACATACTTCAAAGAGTGTTTAAACTGAAAGAAAAATTTTCCATAGTTTTGACTGATAATAATAGAAATGGGGTAAAATTGTTTTATGACACAAAATTCCTTGTGAAGCTTGCTTATTTAATGGATATTAAAAAAAAAAAAAACTTATTATTTTAAATAAATCAATGTAAGGACCTCAATCTCATGCTTTGGTTCAGACAGATAAAGTTATTGCATTTAAGAAAAAATTGGAGCTGTGGATGATTAATTTGAAAAATAATACTTTGGATATGTTTCCCAATTTCAAAAACATTTGTCCTGCAAATGAAATAAAAGAAAATACAATTTTTATTAATAATCATTTGATCAATCTACAAAAACAATTCTCATTTTATTTTTTGATCTATTGAAATATGAATGGGTAAGAAACCTGTTTGCGATTAAAACACATAATATATTTGGCCTTTCACATAAGAGCAAGAAATGTCGATTGACTTATCTTGTAACAGCACATTAAAACAGATGTTTGAACAATAAAATATTGATACTTTTTGAATTTTAATGAAGAAAGTTTTCTATCCTAACAAACAAATCTTTAGAAATTTTATTACCATTTGTAACATCTTACTTATGTGAAACTGGCTTTTCAGCTGTTGCTATATTAAAAACAAAACATCAATCTTGTTTAGTGATTGAAGAAGAATTGAGAGTAGCTTTATCTTCAATGATATTTGAAAAAAATGGTTTTAATAAATAGTCTCATCAATCACACAAATATTACAATTTTAATCAATGTTCTTTTGTTTTTGTTTGATTTTTTGCTTTTATGTAAAATTTACTTGACTGTATTAAAAATTATTACATTATAAAAATAAAATAATTAAATATAATATATCAATTCCACAGTTAAATAAACTATTTTATTTAAGATCTATGTCTATACTAAGTAGAATGTATTTTTTTATAATCTATTGAAATGAAATTGAAAATACGATAGTATTTATAAAATTAGAATGTTCTAAAAATTAGGGATGTGCAGCAACAAAATGAAATGTTTGAAAATTATTGATCTAAGTAATAAATAGTTTCAGTGGAATTTAAAAGTTATAATTGAGTATTTATTAGGCTGCTTTCAAAACAGATTATATTTACCCATAATGACTTTGAATTAATACTTTCACCGTCTTTAATGAAGTTGCAGTCTTTAGTGTCTATAGAAATATATTGGATCTCAGATAAAGGTGGTATCCACCTTTATTGCAAAAGGAGGTTGCTGTGACAAAAGAATGAGATAATTGATAATGATATTATTAGATTTCATGTAATCATATTATGTACTCTCTGAACTGGTACTGTTTAAACAAAATGTAATTCAAGCCACTGTTCTAATTTTTATATTTGATAATGGCAACTTAAAAAAAAGATTCAATTTGTAGTGAATGAACCCAACAAATAAATTTCATCCAATTATAATACTGATAAAAACATATTGGAAAAAAATAAATCATCAACCCATCGAGTTATCAATCTAAAAACTAAGTATATGATAAAATCAACAAACCAACTATAATGCAAAAATTCAAAATCCATTTTTACACAGGGATCTGTAAGTGCCAATATTTAAAAGAGTACACTTCCAAAATAATTATCAGAGATAATCAAACCCATTTATTTGAATTGTGAAATAGTGTGGCAACAAAGGTTATTTATTAGAATAAATCATAAACATAAGGTAATTAAAATAATTAATGAGAGTATACAATGATAAATAAATGCTGATAATTAGAATAAACACTGTGAAACATCATAGAAATTGAAATGGAATATTGGCATTTGCTCTACTGACAAAGCACCCAGTAAGACACTGAGTTGGACCTTCTGCTACTAACTTCCATTCTTGAATAAATTCAATTGTGGAAAACTTGATGAATTAGAGATGAACAATCTCATAATATTAGATATAAAAAAATCATGTATTCATTCAACAAGACCAGTAATCCAAGCAAAAGTACCTTGAATCAACCATACACAAGATCCAATGTCAGGGCAAGGGTGAATCCTAACCTATTTGCCTGAACTATTGCCTCTCTGACTAATGGATAACGTTTGTGATGACACGAGCAGTGCTTGATTTTATTCCATCCCAGCTGGAGGTCATGGTTCACAAAGAGACTCAAAAATAATAATGGGTTTATATAAGAAATTAATGATTTAGTGAATTGCAGAATGGTACAGATGTGATTGGATATCGTTTGAATCATAATAATTGTAATTCTTTATGGCAACATTACAAAGAGGTGAATTTAAAATAAAGAAATATTATATATATAAATAAAGTAATTAACCTTAGAGATTTGGAGTGATGACAAACTAAGCTTATTTAAAATAATAATATTACAGGAATTTATTTATACAACTTAGTTATTTTCTTGAATTCATTTTTGATGTGGCTAAATGCAAGGCATTTGACAACGAAGTATAAGTTTGTTAATTGGTCTGCCAAGAACCAATCAGCAATACATATTATTAGCCCTCTTTAAAAGATTACAAATAAATCTATTTTATATATAAATATAGATAGATAGATAGATAACAAGATATGAAAGATGTGCATTTATAACACTATTACATTTAAATCAGTTGTCTCTATAATGAGTGTGGAAAGCAAGATAGTTCATTTTAAATAAATTAGATAATCATATTTAACTAATTAATGGGATTGGTTTGTGAAAGACGTGCCATCATGGCAGAGAGCATTTCAGGTTTGCTAAATAAAGATCTAAAATGATAATCAAGGCAGTATGCTATTATAGATGACAACAAAAGAATAAATGAGGTCTGTTACAAACCTCTAGGTGGCTTTGCTAAAAGAAATCCCTGGCATATACAGGTCGATGATGAGAAATGGTGGCCCTCCAGCCAAAACATGTCTCTGAATAATAATAATATTTTTGATGTGCTGGACTTCCCATACACATCTTAATGGCAATGCCCCCCAAAAAAGATCCCTTGGTATGAACTACGTCTACTTTGAGGGAAAGTGAAAGATTGGACTGGTCATATTTAAACTTCCGAAGGTCCTGAGAGGTATGTAGCAAAGCAAGACTAATAACAATAATAAAGAAATGGTTGTAACTATAAATACATAATGCCTTAGACGTATATAGATAGTGTATCCCTGATGAAAATAATAACTTAATCCCTGATTAAAATAATCGGCTCCCTGACATAATGGAAATTCCCAGAAACCTTAGGCCATCAATGAATGAATCATAAATTATATTATAAAAAAAGGCAAGAATTAAAACTAAAATATAAATTGTTTTCCACACTTTCCAAATATTTCATGTATTAATAGTTATTAAATAGTTCATTGAAGATTACAAAATAAATCAGTCTTTTAATTAACATAAACAAACTGGGTATTGAAATAATAACTTTCCAAGCCCCTATCGTTTCACCATCAAACCTAATGACACACTCATCTGTGCTAAGTACTGAACCTATTTAATGTTAATAATTTGAAAATTAGCTCATGTCTGTCTAAACAGTATTATATATTTACATGCGAACCAATGCTATAATTAGATAGGATTAGGAAAATTATAGCGTACTAAATTTACTTAATATTTCTAAAAATGTTTGTTATATTATTTAAGTTAAGAGTAAATTATTAATTTTGTTGTTTAATATTGTAAATTCATATGTGAATATATAATCTGTGCTATATAGAAGGAAGGCATGATTTTAAAATATATAGGCTGTTACAGAACTTCATCTCATCTGTACTCTGGTTGTTAGATACATTGGATGGCAGTAAAATTCTCCCAAGAAAAAATAGCAAAACCTTTCCTGCCTTAGCCAGACATTAAAATTTCCAAGTAACATGGAATATGTTAGCAAATGCTATTACAAAATTGGTGTGTATATCGACGAGCTCAAAATATGGCCTATTTATATGTATTAAGCCAAAGCACTTACTTATTGAGAATTTATTTCTTCTGAAAACCCATTAGTTTCAAAATTTACATTAAAATTCCAGATTGTATAACTTGATTTTCAAACTTTTGTTTAAATTTTCAAGGCATCCAAAATTACCCTTGGGAATTTCAATAGTACCAATCCAGTGATTTTACTGTATAATCATTTTATTGTAAACAAAATTAGACTACAAGAGTTTCTAAAATTTAAATTGATCTTACCACAGATACATTAGTTTAATGCAAATTTTGTTTACAACTATTTCACTTTTAATTAATAAAACTAAGGATTTTTAACAAAACTAAATCATGTCATCCTATATATGTATAACAATGCAGTTTGGACTATACATCTACATATAAATTTATACCTAAACAAAATTAATAAATTAGATTTTTTATATTTAATTTTAAAATGTAAGGTTTTCTAATAGTAAAACTATAGTTGGTCTGCTGTAATATTAAATATAGGGGTATTTACAGTGTCTTTTTGTATGTACACATATAATACAATGCAAATAGCCATGACAGTACTTTTAATTAATTTAATGGGATTAAACCCAGCACAGACGGGTTTGGTAATCAAGCTGAAGGTGAAACTGTTTGGGAACAAAACCTACCATTTCATATTCTAATGAACTCATAACAAAAAAAACAATAAAAAAAGGAGCTTTACTTATAATTAAGGCAAATGACTACAATCATGAACATGAAAACTAAATACTTAATGAAGGTAAATTATTTAACTACCAATCTAAGGTACTAACAAAAAATGGCCTGTTGTGTTTCCACACCAACGGTTCTAATAGTATACAGTTTCTAAACATATATAGTTAGTAATATTTAGTCAAAATATAATACACAAATTTTAATATGTCCAATCAGATATATCATGGTTAGAGTGGTATTTGGGTGTTAGTGTTGATTAATAGCTAATATAAATACGTGTGTGGGAAGGAGCAGATCCCTCAGTGACTTTTCTACATTATTTAAGTAGGATCTGGTAAACATGGATTTTTTGGTCCCATACTACTAAGTTAAATCACACTAGGAGGTAATCCTCCTCTTCTGAAAACCAATCATATCCCTCATACTTTTACCTAGATAAAGATGGAAGCCAATCGTGATCTGTTTCCAGACAATGGGTGTATTCCTCCCAACATAAGGGATTTCGTTGTTTAGCTTGTACTTGTTTTACTCCTTACTTTCCCCTTACTTTCCACAGTTAGCTGAATAATATGTATCATCTTTTCCCCTTTTTATGTTACTTCTACTGAATAGGTGGATGTCTCCCCTGCATCTGGTCTTAGTTCCACTCATAGCCCAATTGGTTCCTTCAAACCTGACTTGTTCCTTATACAATGATAGGATGTCTTTATTGTAGTCAATTTTGCACTTGTGTTGACTCAAAAAATCATTCCCCAACTATTATGTCCTATATTAGCCTGGACATGACCAAAAATGAATAACAAAGTTATCTAGCCCCACACAAGCTCCAACAAAACCTGATACTTCTTGGTTATTATTTTCTGGCCATCACACTAAGGTGTTTGGATTGTCTTTTTTGGCAACTTTGGCACCCCCTGGTACCTTTCCTTCTAACTACATCAGCCACTCTTTGGATGCAAAAGATACTTGACTACAGTATCCCACTAAAATGTGTACCTCTTACAAGTCGAGTACAGAGACAGATTATGGGTCATGGTCCCATCAGTACCTCGATCTGGTTTCATTGCACCAGTGTCCACTAAGGTGTACCTCTTACAAGTTCAGTATGGATCCCAGATTATGGGTCATGGTCCCATCAGTACCTCAATCTCATTTTGATTTAAGCTTATTATGATGGATATAGGGACCTTTGCATCTGTTTCATTCCCTGCAGGATCTATGGGACTCCAGTATGAAGAACTACCTAACAGGATCCCCTGTAGTTTAACAACTGCTTGTATCTAGGTGGTCCTTTTCCTCAGGTTTTGTTTTCTGGTTTTTATGTTGATGATCTTGGCCACGGTCTGTTCTGGTCTGCCCTTGTTAGAGCATTTTGGCAGCTATCCTGTATTTTCTCTGGTGGTTCCTTGGGGACTAGGTGTAAAGTCTGCTATCATTAAAATTCAGCTATTCTTGTATTGTTGCAGATATACCCCTAAGTAGCATGTTCTTCACCATTATCTGCTGTACCTTAAGTGGCATGTTCTGCTGGATAACCCAGATCATCTGGGTATCTGAAACTGAGAAAAGCAATCTGCCTAAGAAAAACTATGTTTGGGTCTCTCCTTGACCACTAACCCATGACTCTCAGAGTATCATGCAGTATGGCCCATCCTGATACTCTATGCTCCAAAATGGCTTGAAAATGGATAGAGAATATTGGTCAAAATGTACAGGTTTTTGTCACAGCAACCCCAACAAGACTTGGTGCAGCCCATGTAAGTGATGGATGGCAAGTGCCACCTGATCAGTTGCTGGGACTTTCTGGAATCAGAATGGTTCTCTGAGGTTATCCAATATGGGCTCTTGGATGTTCCCCAATATCTCCCATGAAGGCCTAACTCCTGCATTAAGCCATGAACAGGTACATGGGTACATTAGGACAACAGACCTTCTTGTCTCATCAAACTCCAACTCCAGTTTTATCCTCCTGGTCCTGTGTATTTTCTCTGGGGTTCATTGCGGATGGGTATAAAGTCTGTTATCATTAAAAATTCAGCTATTTCATACATGTGCCAACCTTAGCACCCTAAGTACCATGTTCTACCAACATCTGCTGTACCTACAGTGGCATGTGTCTTGCTGGATGACCCAGATCATCTGGGTATCTGTAAACCAGAGGAAAGCAAACTGCCTTAAGAAAAACTATGTTTGGGTCTCCTTCAGCCACTGACCCATAAGACTTTCAGAGTATCATGTGGTATCCCATCCTGTATCATGTGGTACATCCCATCCTGATACTCCATGCTCTAAATGTCTTGGAAAGGGATAGAGCATATTGGTCAAAATTGATGGGTTTTAGTCACAGCATGATCCCACCAAGACTTGGTACATCCATGTAAATGATGGATTACCAAGTGCCACCTGATCAGTTGCTGGGACTTTCTGGAATCAGTACTTCTCTCAGGTTATCAATATGGGCTCTTGGATTTTCCCCAACATCTCCCCTGAAGGCCCTAACCTGATAAACCTTGAAACAGGTACACATTGGATAACAGACCTTGTGTCTCAACAAACTCCAAACTCCAGGTTTTGTCCTCCTGGTTCAGGTTATTCTTGCTCCATGATGAGTCTGGTGATTTCCTATCATCAAAGGATATAACTCCACTAACACTAGCAACATCCATGAAGTTATCTATGGGTTTGCTGATATTTTATTATGGTGATCTGCTAGACTTGGCTGACCATCCTCATTCCTTAAACCCTTGGCATTCATTCCTTAAACCCTTGGCATTACCTACTTGGTTTACAGTAGCTAAGTTAACCTCAAGTTTTCTCTTGCTTCTTCACCTCTGCAATATTTTCCCTTAAGCTCTTGGATGCCATTCATAATTCTACTCCTCTCCTCCAGCTGCAACCTGATTATTTCTGGGTTAAGTTCTTCCAATTTATACACTTCATCTTTTATCTCATTCTGCACTTCCTGTAGGCTCTTATCTGCATGCTCACATTCCATTAATTTTTAGTCACTCTCTTCAATCCAGATACTACCTTCTTCATAGATAATTTTCTGCTGCTCAACCTGATCTCTGATTGTTTTGATCTCCCCTTCTCATCATTTGTTTCCTCCTTGTTCTTGTCCACAAGCCCCATAAATTCCATATAAATCTCCTCATATTTCTGCTGACAGTTGATCTTTAATTCCTGTAGCCCTATGATTAATCTCTCCTCTGCTTGTTGATCTCTTTTCTTTCATTTCTAACTTAGTCTGCCTGCATGTTTGTCATCTCTTTACCCAAGACCCCCTAATCTTTCCTCTATTTTCTTATCTCTCTTTCCTCATCTCTCAATGTTAGGCTGGGATTACAAGGCTCTCTTTTGGTTTCCCACATCATTTTCTCTTTGTGTACTTATCTTGGTGGGTCTCTAAAATACACAGGACTTTCACTTTGCCCTTCACCCACATTCTGATTTATGCTCTCTTCCCTCTTGTGTTTCTCCCTCAGTGCTCCTGTCCTCTATTATTTCTCTTCATGACCTTTAGTCCCTTACACTTCACTTCCTTTTCTGACTTCAAAAAAAGTGGACTCCTTTTCCCCCCTTCCCAGTCTTCATTTATTTCTGTCACCCTTATTCCTTCTTCTCTACCCACTTCCTCTACTACCTCCTCTTCTGTCTTGCTATCCATTTTCAGTTTTTCTTTAAATTATTCCACTCAGTTCTTTCTTTCACTTTGATAAAATTAGCTTCAACTGATTCTGTAATCTGGCTATTCATGGCTTCCCTTAATAGAAATGACTTATTTTACTGCCTATCCTAGCTTTTATCCTACCTTAATTATTTCTCCTTTCCACCTAGTGCTGCTTACACATTTCTCTCACTTTATATTGCTACAATAGCTTATTTTATAGACAACCACCCAACATTTTAAAATAAACATGAAAATAAAAATTAATAATAAAAGTAATGTATTAATAAAATCAATATTACTCACAGTGCACTTGTTTTTTTATTCCAGCTGTTTTTATTCTAAATAAAACTTAAAGAGTGCACTGTTGTACCATTATATATGTTTAAACATCTGTTCTGGCTTTGAATACATTTGAAATAACTTTACCATTTGGAACTTGCCTTATTGGTTTTATTTCTCATTTCCAATCTAATTCATTATAAAATAAAAAATATATATTTTAAAAACAATGGGTCCTCCCTTTCTTTTAGTTAAAATTCTCTTTAGTGTACATAACATTTTATGACATTGATATTCCTTAAGTTTCACTATGCCTTCATGTGAAAAGAAAAAAATACACATAGAATAAAAATACCAGTACATAGAGCTGGGAAGTAAGCAATTGAAGCCATACAAAAGAAAAAAAAGAAATTTACCTATCAGGGTCATGTGAAAACAGTTGGCATGGGGAAAAAACCTATGTAATGGCCAAGTTTGTCCATTCACATAACAGGGGAAAAAACCTATGTAACAGTTAAGTTTGTCCATTCACATAACAGAATCAAGAATCCAGGCAGAGAGACCAAAGCACCAGAGTGGGATGGTGAAGTCAGGATCATGCTTCAACTCATTTGCCAGTACTCCATGACTCAATATGCTACAAATGACATGCCTAAGGCTACACTTAGTCTTTATTATTTGCAAACATGAGACTCAGGGTTCATTATCAAAAACTGACTACAAAATTATAAGAGACCAATGGTGGAATGATGGAGGTAGTACTTATAATCTCATATTAGTGCATATATATCATTCCCCTTTAATATAATCATTAACACTGAATTGGATTGAAATTAGGCTATGAGAAATCATAGGAAAACAACAATTTAAATATATATTTTAATTAGCAAAATAAATAAACAAATATAAATGAACCTAATTCAGATGTGTGGCAAATGAACACAGACATCACAGTAGATGAGAAAATTATCATATCACTCTCACCTTTACATAGTAATGTAACACTGATTGTGTGTATACATGTGATCACTTGGATTATGTCTATAATGAAATGCCAACCCCCATCTATAAGGTTGTGGTTGCTATTTCATTAGTAATTTCACTCTTGTTAAGTCAATCTTTATATGGTTATGCAATGTGTATATTTTTATCTAGTGTGAGCACTTAAACCAGATCACTCGGTTGTAGATTGAAACTAAGAATCAAGAGATAGTTTCAGACTAAAGCTGAATATTAATCAATGAGGTGAATTGTCTGCTACAGATTGCCCACATGGGCTATAGCACCAGCAAATTATTAATAATATAATGGTCCGATGGATACATTATGTTCTTCAAGGGTTCTTGTAACCAATGCCAATACATTGGGACTGAATGTCTTCCTGCTTATGATACAAACATTTAGAGTTTGGGAATGGAAATAGTTTACTCACTTGCCTGGCATTAAACTTCAGGCCTTACTGATGCACATCCCCTAAAAAAGAGAGTGGGATAGCCTTACTGAGATCCCATTATTCAAAAGATGCAGCAAAACTTTAATTACTTATTTATATTTACTAAAATCTAATCCGTCAAGCAAGGATATAACATATTTAAAATGCTTTAATGATAGCTTTATCAGTTTAGCTATTAGATGCCAATTCTTAACTAGTATTAAGAGAGATTAATTATATTATTTATCTTGTTAACATGTTTTAATCTACACCTTATAGTAATAATAATTTAGGGAGAGAAAAGTATATTTGAAAGGGTTTTTAATAGATTAACAAATAAATATAATAGATTAACAAATAAATATACTTTCTGATTGTACCTAAGGCTAATCTAACACTTATACATTAATTAAAATTATAAATCAAATTTAGAAGCAAACCACATTATGCATTTAGATCAAAAAAAACTAATAATAATAATGAGCACAGAATGAATTGTTATTATTACGAATATATTATTTCAAAACAGCGCATGTAATTGCCAACATTAAGAAAAATAATTATGTGAAAATATTTTAATTATTACCTTTTCTAAAATTTACTATATTTAAAGCTCACTGTTTCGAAGCATTGGCACGTATTAGATATACAAAATACATTTTAAAATAATAATAGAGCAAAATATAAGCACAATCCATAGTGCTAGATAATAAGAGTTGAATAAGACATTTGATTTAACAAATTGAATTATAAGCATATATAGACAAATTACATAATTTAAAGATTAATTACTTTAGTCATAGTTTAAAGTTAACATTAATGTGAACCTTCAAAGGTTTATTTTTCATTTAGCTAGCTTTTAAATTAAGAAATTTAATATTAAATATTAATTGATTCATTTTAGCTGGATATGTCAGCATTTTAACTTCAGGCATAGTGGTAAGCTTTCTTGGGCAGGTTCAGTGTCTTCTTCTTCTTCTGGCAGGAGGCTATTGCTGGAGAACTCCATTTCTTCAGTGCTTCAGTCTTCCAAGGAGAAACAGCAAAACCTTGCCTTCCTTAGCCAGACATTAAAATTTCCAAGTAACATGGAATAGGTTAGCAAATGCTATTACAAAATTGGTGTGTCTATAAGTTCAAAATATGGCCTATTTATATGTATTAATCCCAAGCACTTACTTGTTGAAAATTTACTTTACCTGAACTTACTTGTTGAAAAATTATTTTACCTAAAAACCTATTAATTTCAAAATTTACATTAAAATTCCAGATTGTACAACTTGGATTTTAAAACTTTTGTTTAAATTTTCAAGGTGCCCAAACTTACCCCTGGGAATGTCAATAGTAGTGGTCCAGTGATTTTACTATATAACTGTTTTGTTGTAAACAAAATTAGAGTATAAGAGTTGCTAAAATATAAATTGATCTTACCACAAGTGTGGTAGTTTAATGCAAATTTTGTTTACAACTACTTCACTTTTAATTAATAAAATTAAAGGCTTTTAACAAAACTAAATCATGCCATTCTATATATGTATAACTGTATAGGTTGCACTATACGTCTACATACAAATTTATATCTAAGCAAAACTAATAAATTATGCAGTACTTTAATGCAAATTTTGTTTGTATATTTCACTTTTAATTAATAAAACTAAAGGCTTTTAACAAAACTAAATCATGCCATTCTATATATGTCTAACTATATAGATTGGACTATACATCTACATACAAATTTATATCTACGCAAAATTAATAAATTGTGCGATAGTTTAATGCAAATTTTGTTTGTATATTTCATTTTTAATTAATGGAACTAAAGGCTTTTAACAAAACTAAATCATTCCATCCTATATATGTATAACAATATAGGTTGGACTATACACCTACATATGAATTTATATCTAAGCAAAATTAATAAATTGACTTTTTTATGTTTAATTTAAAATGTAAAGGTTTTCTAATTGTAAAACCAAAATTAGTCTGCCGTAATATTGAATATAAAGGGGTATACAGTGTCTTTTTGAATGCACATATATAATGTGATACAGATAGCCATAACAGTACTTTTACTTAATTAATTTAATGGGGTTTAAACCCAGCACAGACAGGGTTGGTAATCAAACTGAAGATGAAACAGTATGGAAGCAAAACCTACCATTTCAATATGTCCATTTAATTATACAGAAGAGGGATGGTAGAATACAGGCTATAGAATTAAATGGACATATTAAGGTCCTATGATTTAAGATCAACATGGGTATGACAATAATATTGGCATCAACAAGGGCTTTGAGCATCCCATCTCTTGGATTTTCAATGATATGGATGGCTGAAGAGTAGAGAAGATTAAAGCTTGTCCATTAAAATTTTAAGATTTTCTATCATAATATAAAAATATAAATTCAGCAACTGATTGTATATATGTGTGGGAGATGGTGATCTGGACTAACTGATGATTGCTGGTTTAGCACAAAATATGTATATTGGAGATCATTTATCTTTTTCACATGTATGTGGTCATTTGTAGCAGTTGTATAAGATGGATTGGATAGTTGTAATGAGCTTAAAAATCTGAATTCAAGACGCTTATAATTGCTATTTTATTGGAAAAAATTAAAATCATGAATTATGGTATTTCTTGTTCAAATTTTTTTTTTTGTATCTGAAATAAATTTTTTTTGATTTTATTATTAAAATGTCTATTAATGTATTCAAGATTAAATAAAAAATGTAACTCAGTATATTATTATCATCATCATCATTAGTAGTAGTAGTTGTAGTAGTATCATCATCATCACTACTACCACTACTACTACTATTACTATCATCATCCTTATTATTGTTATTAGGTATTATCAGTGCCAACATTGATAATCCTATGAATAGCATATCTCTAGAATGACTTATTACCTGTTTAATTTTTCAAGCTTCTCCAAGGCATGTTAAAATGGTAGTGATTAAATCCACTCATCTCACTTCTGGTCACTTCTTCGTCTTTCACACCTCTTCATCTTTCACCCATGACCTTTCTGAAGTATTATATGTTTTTAAATGAACTGTTATGTTCAAATGCTTTCAACATATTTATGCTTCAAATGAGAATTAGTCTAATCTGATCAAGTATCCACTTTAATTTTTGACTGGCGAACATGGAGAATTGATGTGCTCTCATAATTTTGTCTGAGTTAAAATAAACATCAAATTACCAATTCATGAATTATTGTTGTTTCAACTTATATTAACATTAAAGTCAAAAAAGCTAATGTAGTCATTATGATACAATTCAGCAATCAATAAATTTACATAAAGTTGCTAATAAAAATTAAGTCATATCAAAGAAAATTTATAAAAATATATAATAGTGGTAAGCATTATATTATATACAAGTTATTTAGAGAGCAAAATACATATGATATGGGTAATTACAATTACTCATTGGCAATGCCATTTGATGGATATAATATTGAATAGCCTCGGATTTACCTAATAAACCTGTCTTGGGGCAAAAAAGCTTAAGATATATGCATTAAATAGTGGTTTTCAAAAATTACTTTTAGTTTTAAATTGTGTTTGAAGTATTTTTTTCAAATAACTCAGTAATACCAAAACATGTCATTACATATATCTTAGTTAGTATTGCTAATTTGAAAAATAGATAACAAAAGAATAATAGATAAATCAGTATTTAACTAGTCTATTAGAGGTAATAGTTTTTTCAACAATATCATAGGATAACAGTCTTTGCAAATCATTGGGAGATGAGAACTTGAGCATTTTTTATCGTTTTACCATTTAATTAAAAATAGCTAGTTATCCATTTCCTGATCAAGATCGGGTGATTCACTGAGTTAACTATGAACCGGCTACCTTACTCATCAAATATCTAATTATAAGATGATGAGTTTGAGCACTTTTTCAATATTTTATCATCTAGTTAAAAATGATTAAGCAGCCATTTTCTGTCTAATATGGAATAATTAGCAATTATCTATGGACTGGTTTCTTGAAAGAAAGTCTTAATCCTTGATCATAGGTATGGCAAGAAAAATACCATTGTGTCATTAGGCATTGTTATATAGATTGGTAGTTGTATTAATAGATGCAAAATAAAATGCTTAGTTCATATATCATTTTAAATATTTCATTAATAAACATACTTTGAGAGTCTTATTTCAAGGTTTAGAACCTGTAAAATTTTGCTTGTTTCACCTAGTCTTATTGTATGAATTTTCTATGCAGTTTAGTGCGATGGTTTAGTGATGAACTTAAGCTAAAAGTAATCCAGTATTCAAACATCACAATTTTTCCAAGCAACAAATTATTTGATTATAAATTGATACATTTTAATTTAGAAGTGTCAAATTTGCTCCCTTCACAATTTTGACACAATCCATTTTAACAAATATAATAAGGATTATCACTAATCATTTGTTAAACTAGAGATTATCTCTAGCCCAGATATAAACCTTAAACTTCAGTTAAAGATTAATGCATTTGTTTTTTTTACATTAAACACACACACATGGAATTAAAACAGGCAAAACTCACTATATGTATTGCCATACACATGGAATAATTCAACTTCATATATCCTTTTCTATGTGTAATATCTTTGTAGTTGTACTTAGTAACCTCCGTGCCATTACACATTCAACACATTAATAAAGACATTTTAAAAAGGCAACTGATTCCCAAAATGCATTTTATGCTGAACCAGAACTCTCATCAGTTGGCCCAGTTCAGCATCTCTCCCATTTATCATCATTATATGTTCAATATATATTAATAATAAATATTATACTATTTAAAATTTGGTGTTTCTAATGGAATATGACTTATCATATAAACTGCGAAAACTATGTCATGTAACAAAATAATTTTAAAAATTGCATAATACTAAGCTTGTGTTTTATACACAATTAATGAAGCCATACATAACAATGATAAGCTAAATGCTTTCAGGAATTCTATGTTCCCATATTTACTCTAAACAATATATGTTAGTAAAAAACACAAATTTGCAAATTAATACTTTACTAAATCATATAAAAGCACTTAATAATACATAAATGTACATGTTAAAAGATTTTTAATCATTTACAATCTTTTAACATCATATTTATTTGCATTAGTGGTAAAAAAAAATATAAAAAATTGCATTTTGCATATACTATCTCTAAAAAGTAGGCTGTTTAAACATTATTGAATAAATTTGCACACATTACTGTTAAAAGATTGTAAATGATTAAAAATCTTTTAACATGTACATTTATGTATTATTAATTGCTTTTATATGATTTAGTAAAGTATTAATTTGCAAATTTGTGTTTTTTACTAACATATTGTTTAGAGTAAATTAACATATGTTTTTTACTATCACAGAAACTTATAGTTTTTATTCTGTTCTTAAATAATGTAAAAATTATTCACTTCAAGCATTTATTTTTTAGATTTTTAATTATAAAACCTTTATCTATCTCATATATATATATATCATTTTTTTATATCATATGCCTGCTTCCTTTACTCTCAAGACAGGAAAACAAAATATTTTCACTTCTATTGCATTTCCATATCCATTATTTATTTTCTCCTGTTTTTTTAATGAAAGATAGAAATTATATTGTAAATGTGATCAAAGTTTTTAAGTGTACAAAAATAAAATATTTTTTTAATATTAACTCTTTTCAGGGTATTTCACCCAAATTGGAATTTTGTACAAGAACGTGTTTGAAACAATCAAAGTATTATGCAGAAGAAAATAGAAAAAAAAAGGTTTGATTTATTCTATATTAAGTATTTTGTTGTTTTAACATATAAGTTCACTGATGCAAAAAATTATCGAAAATCAAAGATCATTAAATGTTTTTCAATGTTTATTTTTTTTATTTATAATTTTCTATGTGTCTTTATATTTAATTCATAATTATAGTTACAGTTATAATTGAAAAAAGTAAATTTTACAAATACATATTATCATTTTTCTCACAAACATATAGCTCACACAAAAAAGAGTTAGGATAGATTGCAGAAAATATGTTTTGTGACTCTCATGGCAGTGATGATTCTCATGGACATTTTGATGACAGTGATGATTCTTATGAACCTTCTAATGAAAAATCTGAAACAAATGATCAATCTAAGACTGACAACAAATCTTATAATGAAGAATCAGAATCAAATATCCAGCCCAAAATTGATGTCCAAGTTGAAAAAAAAAAAAAAGTTCCAGAGTTTATATTTATATATTTCTCAATGTACAAATGAAAGAATTCAAATATACAAACAACCAAGTAGGAATGCTTGTTTGAAAAAAATTGACAAGATGAACTCCAAGTTGTGCTTGGATGCATGCTGATTATGTGCTACAATCATGTTCCACAAATTAGTGACTACTGGTTGACTCATACTTCATTGCGCAATGCATCCATACAAAATGCAATATCTAGAGATAGATTCAAAATTATTTCTTCAAAAATATACTTTGCATCACCAATGAAACCAGCAGAATGCTCCAAAATTTATTATATTGATGACTTTGTCCAACATTTGAGAAGAACATTCCAGAATACTGTCAGAATAGAGCTTTCAAAGTATAGATGAATCAATGATGAAGTTCAAAAGGCGTTCATCTTTGAAGCAGTATATGCCACTAAAGCCTGTAAAGATAGGAATTAATTTGTGGTTCAGATCAGACTTCTTTACTGAATATACATACTATTTTAATATCTACCTGGGCCATGAAAGTGAATGTCTAGATGGAAGGAGGTGAATGTATAGTGAATAAACTAATCTCTACAGCAAGAGAAAAAGATATTACTTTTTGTTTTGATCGCTTTTTTACTTCAATCACTCTACTACAGAATATGGATTATGCAGGAGTAGGAACTTGTAACCAAAATAGAAAAAATGTACCTAAAATCAAGGAATTGTTAGATCGGAAGTTGAACTCTGATAATGCGCTATTACTTTAAATATTATAAATCTCCATACACTCATACATCAGTAAGAGTTTTAAAAAACTTAAATGAAACACTTAAGTTTAGAATGCATTTCTATAAATACACCAACTTTCACTGACCATGCTAAATCAGGGCTTGAGTCTATTGAGTGCCTGATGTTATAATCAAATTTTGAATTATACAAATCTATTTAACCTATTGCAGAAGAAAGACAATGTTTCATTTTTAACCACCCACGATCAGTCAACTTTGATCTAACAATTTCAAGATTTTCAGTGCTTTATGATACTAAAATCAAGGATAAATTGAAAAAAGGTGAATATGTGTTTCGGACAGCAAAGATGGACTATTGTTTGCGAAATGGAAAGATGCAAAAGAAGTCCTTATATTGAGAAATTGCCATAAAACTAATATTATGTATGTCAATAAAACTTTGAAAGATGGCTCCAAAAGCAGTGTTCTTTGTCCAGAAATGGTTGCATCATATAGAGAGATTATGGAAGGGGTTAATTTGGTGAACCAGATGATGGGATTTTATGAACTAGATTAACAAATGGAGGAAGGTTTTCTATCACCTGTTTATGATGGCTGTCATAAATGCATGGATTATATATAAAGAGAAGACGAAGAAAAAAAATCCTTTCCTGCAATTTCTAATGCCCCTGGTGGATGAAATGATAACAGAAGAAAGAAAAACAGCTACTATGCACTGTTTATTTAAAAAAGGAAGACCATCTAGGAAAAAGACAGCAACTCGAAAATGTATCTTTACGTCTTCCAGTGGAAGGTTTCACAAGAAGATGCAAAAAGGGTGTGGAAAACAAACCCAAAAACGGATAAAGTTCTAAATGTTTTGCAATTTATCATTCTTGAAATATTTTGTATTCATTTAACATTTTTTGTAGAAAGTTTTTGTGTGATATATAATAAAAATATTTGTTTTCGAAGAAAAGTTTTATATAATACTGATGGTATATACAACTACCACAACAAAAAACTAATGGTATTTATATGTACCACTACCCCCATCAACCCTTTGATGTTTTTTTCAACATTTTCTAATATAAAAGATAATTTTGACTAGTATTCTCATGCCCTCTAGAAAAAAAAATCGTTGCAAAAGGGTTATGCAGCGGTAATCAAAATTATGAGTTGAAATTTCAGTCAGTCTAAAACTTCTGGTTTATATACTTATATAATCTTTAGTGAAATAAAAAATATATTTACAAATACATATGTATATAAGCATATATGTAAGCTATAAATAGTTGCACAACAGTCATACAAATATATATATATTATTGATTGCTACTCAAGATGTCAGAAAATGTCGAAACTGGATGTAGCAAATATTTTATCTGTATTTTATATAAGCACATGGAATTTTTAGTATTCTAGAATATTTTGATTATATATATATATATACTCTCATAATCATATCAGTATCAGGGCAAAATATTCAAAATATGTTATTATTCTCATAATTTAAAAAAAAAAAATTATTTTAAAATTAAATGTTTAAAATACAAAAAAAAAGTTCTCTCAAAAATACCAATCTATCCACAAGGTAAATAAATAACATGCATTTTAGAAAAGAGACAATCTTCAAAATGTTTAACTCTGGAGATGAATTTCTGGGTTGTTCGCTCATTACAATTTTTTGTAGACATAAATAACTAAAATCAGTACAGTAAATCATTATGGATATTCTTGAAAAAATGTAGGAAATTATTTTTTTTCTTAAAAATGTGTATAAAAAAAGGGGGTGCATCTTATTTGCCGCTGTGTCCTATATGCTGGTAAATACGGTTATCAATCACAAGACCATCAGACTTCAAAATCCTTATCCTTTAGTCCAGGTGAATTATTGATTTAAAATTATTCATATTTTTCCTACTAAACAATAATATAAATTATCAAAAAATAAATTTTATAATAGTCCTTTTTAAAATGGATCTATTTTGACTTGGGGCAACATTTAGATGTCAATATTATACCATGAAAAAAGCTTGGCTAATGAAAATTCCCATTAATGCATTCATTTGCAATTTTAAATTTTGAAAACATTGTAGAAATATATAGATAATGGTCTACAAAAAAATATACAGATAACATTATTTGTTTATGGTTGAATAGCTTTTTTTTTCTTATCTATTCGTAAAGTCCAATCTTTAACAATTGTATTTTTTGAATACATATATGAGTGCAGTGTTGACTTAACTTTTAAAAATTGTTGATTTTTCACTAAGGATAAGAGAATTACATTTAAAGAGAAAGACAGTGACATTTTTCATCTAATCTAATAGAAAACTTATCAAGGTCTGCAAGTTATACTTTTGAAAATACATGATCGTTATGAAATCACATTAGATCCAATACTATACAAATGACTAATTATATTTGTTTCTTCTGAAAATGGAAATCAAACCAGTAATTATCTTAAAATGTGTTGTAATATAAACTATAAAGAATTTTTTGTTAAATTTATAAATTATATTTTGCCAGTATCAAATAATTATTTAAGCTTTAAGTAGATGACTCTAGTGTTGGGTAAGAGAACTGCTCTGTGGAAAAGTATAAGTAAGCATGTGAGAAAAAAACATGTGATATTTTTTTTGTTGTTGAGGATTTTAGCAAAGATAAATGAAAAATGTTATTATCCATAGCATAATGGTCGACATAGTCTGGAATTTGAATTCATGTCAGGTAAAACTTAGAATTTTTTTTAGTTTCTAAACCTTTTTTAGGATTTGCTTTTAGGTAAGTAAACTATAGAAAATCTTTCTAACCATCTGATTATTGGTCAGAAAGTCAATATTTCACCAGGCCATTGCAAAAGCTGGTAATGCTTTGCAATCAATGTTCCTCTTTAAATAATGTTAATGAGGTTTTTATCTTACAGTGGTTATTTAAAAAATGTTTTAACTTTTATCAGTATATATATTATCTTTTGATACCTGACACTCATTTGCAATTATGTTTTTAACATATGATGATCATTTGTGCATATATATTGCAACATTCATATATATTGAAACAGTCAGATCTGTTTATCCTTCTGTTTCATCTACTATATGCTATAGTAATATTTTATTTCTGTACACACATACTCAAATCCTCATAGTTAAGTGTGTGTGCGTATATCATAGCTTACATTGCTAGACACGCACTTATATGTGTAATAAATCAGCATATTCGCACATATATATTATTTGCTAAATAAATATAAATCTTGCTGTATGTGTAACCAAAACCAACATATAGATTTAAAACATTATAGATTTTCTTTTATTTTAAATAGTATTGTAAAAATTAATATAGAAATTGTAATATTTCTGCATATATAGATAAATTAGACTTAAACTTGTTACATATAGAATAAGATGCTTACCAAGTTTCAGATTTGTTTTTTGTAAAAAAATAATTTAATAAAATTAATTATTCTCACTATATTTTGTCCTATTTAAAAAAGTTAGAGTAATAATAGATTTTAAAATAAGTTTGAATAAATTAACCTGGTCAAAATCGAGGGATCTACCTGTAAGATAATCGATAAATCAGCAGGAATCCCCGGATTTTCTAAGAATATAGCAAACTAAATTAGAAAAACAGATTTGAAATAAAACTGGTAAACAAGTGTGGTCAAGATGAAAGAAGGGGGGGGGTCAGTATATAAACTTACAGCAGCCATTTGCTAAAGTAATTAAATCATACAAGATGACATTTATGGGGTAGAAAGGCAGAAACTTGCTTTCGGAGCCCAAGAATGGTCTACCAAATGCAGATACCTAAATAACAGCCCGGCAGCTGTAAGAACAGTAGAATGCCCAAGATCAAGTCATCATCCCAGATAACATAACTTATAGTGGTAACAAATTTCTGCAGATTATAAAATGAGCCTTTAAAACTAAATCTCCTAATCTCAAAGCTAGCTAAAATTATTATAAATGGCCAATATTATTTAAACTAAGTTCTTTTAAACTTTTCAAGAATTAATCTCTAAACTAAAATGTAATTTTTATTTTACTATTTAAGTTGTAAGTCTTGTCCGATTTATTCAATTTAATCTGATTTATTTAAGCTGATTTAAGCTATTTTAATTTCATTTCATTTATAATTAAGCAAAATAAAGCCAAATCTTAGCTGTAATTTTATGTTATTTATTTTAAAATTAAATCTATGCCTACATTATTTTCAATTATTTATTTATGCTATGTTTTATTCAGAATGGAGTTTATTAGTATTTAAGTTAATTATTGAGAAATGATTAGATGTTCTCACATTTATATAATTTCATGTTTATTAGCGCACAAACAAAACTCCCTTCTGAAATTAGTAAAATAATATTTATTAATACATAATTAAGCTATTATGAATGCTTAAAGATAGATTTGCTTTAAATAAACTATTTGGTTAATATTTAGCAGATATGATAAAATACAGCATAAAGTTAGAATTTAATCTTATAATTATCCCAAAATATGCTGTAGCCCTCCGTAGATTTATATAAATACCTATATAGATATCTTAATAAGTTAGATTTGTTATATTTCTTTAATAGCATTATAAATGCCAATTTATGAACTAATTTACAGTAGTTCTATAGAAGGAAACTAATGTTTTGTGCCTTAATTTTGTTATATAATGATGTAGTCAGTGGAGAGAATGTGTTCTTAGGAAGTGCATATGTGCCATTACTTAGTGCTATATATTATATTGAATGGGCTTTGGTTTTAAGGGCCACCCCATTACTCTCATTTAGGACTGGAGCAAAAGGATCCAGATATTTCCTATAAGCTGTTCGATCACCCGGACTAATGTCTTTTTCACAGCAATGGGTATGGTAGAAGGGAACCGGTTACATGGTAACGAATCCTGTGAGTAAGCACACATTCGAGATGCACAGACTTAGATTATGTATTTTATATACACCTTAGTATCTGAAGTCTTACTATCCAATATCAATTCATCCTGGCATAATAATTAATATTTCAGCTTTGATCTGAACCAGAATCTAATTTTGTAAGTCCTTAATCTATATAGAGAAATGTATTGTTCGTTAAGTATAAGTGTTGTTTAAAATTAATGATAATCACTTCTGAAAATTAACTAGGGCAAATCTAAGTCTCAATAGCATAGCATAAATAAGGCATAGGTAATCATGAGCTAAACTATAAATCAATTTCTAATACTGTAATAATAATGCCCATGAACAGTTAATAAATTTGTAACCTATAAATCATCATCACCTGTGAGTGAGATAAAATATATCAAATATTTGAGTTAAATAGCTTGTAAACCTACAAAATTATCTTCACCTGCAAGTGACATAATTTCACATATTATTTTAATTATTTCTTTTGTTTTATTTTAGTTTTGGCTTATATTAAATTTGTTTAAAATATAACTTTGCTTAATAACTCATTTTGCTCATTATTTAGTAGTTAATTAGTAATAATTCCTTAGTTATTTATGAATCATTATCCAAATTAAATGATATGTGTCTGTTAAGTCATGTCTCTATAGCTATACTTTATGAATATGCCAGTCCTAGATCATAGTCTCGTGTTCCACCAATGTGCTACTGCTGGCACGCGAATTAAAAAATATGTGTAGTCTCATATATGTCATTTGTAAGTTAGTAAATCTTTGAGCATTAGAAAAGTAACTGAGGTGAGATTGGATACAGGGTCTCAACAACCTCATTTCGATCAGCCTTGGGTTAATTTGCTAAAACTCTGGATTTTGTTGCGTGAATGAACAAATATGACTGTTACAATATATATAAAAAATAAATATATGAACTAACTAAAGGAAAAATAAAAACATAATAAAAACACACAATTACTTCTCTATAAAACAGCTTTAATATTCCAACCAGCATACTGGTTTTCATCAGAAAGCACAGCAAAATGGCTATTTCCAGAATATATAACAAAACTAATTCCTATAGGCTAAAAATCTTTAAAAAACTTTATATAAAAAATACAAAAAAAAAAATTCTTTCACAAAAAACTTATTTTAAAAAACTAAAACCATACATATATTATTATTATAAATTAAAATATATCAAAAAACAATAAAAATATAGTATTATATATGTACACACCAAAAAAAACTATATATATATATATTGTAACGAGCACAGACGACGTTACATTATTTTTTTTATTATTATTAAACATTAAAATAAAAAGTTCGCATTTAAAACTTTTTTTTTAAGACAGAAAAATTGAAAATAAATTCTACCTTAAACTCGTATATATATATAAATCGCACAGATGAGAAAAAATATTAAAATAAAACTTTATTAAAAAAAAAAGTATTTTAAAACTAAATTTTAAAAAGATTTGGAGATAAAATTATATCTTTAAATATATCTTTGGATTTGGAAAACAGGTTAATTAATGTGATAGAAATGATTATTTTAATTAGTCCAAGTGAACAAGCCCTTGGGCATTTAAATGTATAAACAACGGTCAGATAGGAAAACAATAAAAACTTATAGCAAATAAAAAGAAATCCCTATGGAATCGGACCTCAGCGAAAAGACCACCATCATCGATGACATAATGTTGAGTCAATCCTTAAGATTAATATAAAAGGAAAAGTTGGAAATTATTATGGATTATTAAGAGAGTACTGAGATGTGTTAAGTCGGAGAGTTAGAGGTGAAGGGATTGAAAGACACACTTTCAATTCCTTCAGTTGTTATAAAAATGGAAAAATGAAACATCGCTTTTCTTATACTGAGGACAACAGGATCGTTGGGGGATTTAATGTGGATTCCAAACGGCATGCAATGAATAAAGAGGAACATTGAAAAAAAAATTGTAAGAACTTTAAAAACATTTTGAAACACTAAGAACTTTAAAATATAAACTTTCTCAGTCTTTAATTTATTAAGAAATAGAATCCTATCTGACCAACGTTAGTTATTAATTAGTTATAATTTTATTTAATGTATTTCTTTTGTAAAATCATTTCCATTTAGTTTTTTTTGTTCTTTAAGTTTATTATGATTTCTGTTTTCCGATAAATTAAAATATATCAATGTTAAACTTAAGTCGGGCATGAATGGCTGTATAGATTTGTAAAGTTATATTAGGGGAGGGTAATCTTAGGTTATTTGTTTTGTAGTTAAATTGGGTCAATGGATTGGATATATTGGTGTAGTTAGTAGATGTAATGCAAGATTCGCTACGGGCAGAATTGTTTGTATACTCCGCACTCACCCGTTTGTCTATGGAAGGAATTATAAGTTGGAGACCGCAGTTCCTTTCTATGGAGTTTTTTTTATTGCTCTTCTTGTCAGATAGATGTATGTATTCCTATCTGACGAGAGGCAATTCTTCTCTTAACTTTTTGTGGTGCCGTATTTCGTATTACATTGAATACATCGATATATCAGATGAATTGGCGTTAGTTCGACTGCGAACTTTTGGGCCTAAGGTTAAATAAGGATAGAATATTTTCTTTCAAATGCAAATCTATGTAGTCTATTCATACTCGACACTAAATAAAAATGCATTAAATTTAAGTTGTTTATAGACGCTTGCATGGATTGGTTATCGGTTAATTATGTTTTGGGTATTCATATTTGATCAAAATATATAGACATTCGATAAATAATGATACCTTATGGTGAGTATCTAAAATGTATTTATTCGGATGTCTTTTAAGTTATTGGCATCAATGCAAGCATCTTATATGTGAATGCTAATGGGTTACTTATAAATTTCCCCCTACAATTGACGGTATCAATGACTTTATATTTTGATCATTTATGTTTATTTTGAAATGTCTTTAACCGTGAAATCTATGTAACCGATCTATACTCAACATGTTTTAAAACAAACTTTTTTTAAATCCATTTGTGCGAACTAATAATAGTATAAAATTTAAAATGTAAATTAAAAATCTAAAATAAAAGTTAAAAATAAAGTTAAATGTTAAAGTAAACATATTAAAATAAAAATGTTATATGTTATATATATGTGTGCGTAAATAAATTTTTGTATGTTAATTACTGGCAGTGGCTTATTTTATTCCTTTTTATATATTCTTAGATAAGAATTTATATTATATTATTTAATCTCTGCTACTCCTTGAGCTAGTGACAATGGGCTAACGACCGGATATCAAAATGTATAAATAAAAAAAATAAAAAAATTTTTTAGACTGACGTATCTGCCTACTTTATAAATTTTTCTAGGTTCAAATGCTTAGATGGCGCCCTTTAGTGCAGATGACGTTAAGTCTATTCTCCAGATCGTTATAATATATATTCTACTATATATATTTTACTATATATATATCTTATACATATATATTTTTTATATACATTCCACTTCATGCTAATGCACCTATAAAATAATTATCTAGGAAACAAAAAAACAAATCCCTAGGAAACTAGGTAATTCAAGGATGTTCATACCATGAGGATGTAATGCCTTAAATTTAAAAATAAAAAAACTCTCCTTCTGTTTTATTTCTCTCATGGAAGAAAAATTATCTTCCAATATAACCACTCTTAAATCATCAATCGAGGGATCAGGTAAATTGAAATGTTTAGAAACTGGTCTATCTTCATTTTTATGTAAAACAACAAACCTATGGTTGGTCATTCTAATATGTAGACTGTTTGCTGACTCTCCTATGTAACGACTCAAGCATCTATTACATTCTATTAAATATACCAAGTTTCATACTTTTACAATTGACATAATTGTGGATATACCATTTAAACCATGAATGGCATCTCCCTGAACCATCTTCATAACAATATGTTTGCATGTAAAGCATCTCTTATCCTCACATGAAAAACATCCCTTAGTGCCAAACACTGTCCTTACAAGTCTATCCCTAAGTGTCCTATGTCTACGATATACAACTTTAGGTGAATAGGGAAAAACAGATCTCAGATAATCTGTGGAATTTAATATATTAAAATGTTTCCATAATATTTGGTTAATATTAGGTAAATTATCATTGAAGGTAAGAACTAGTGGTATATTTATCAACCGACTCTTTTTTTTTCTTTGATAGAAGTTCCTTCCTGTCAACTCCTAGAGATTTTACCATTGCCCTATCTAACAGTCCTTTAGGATATTTCATATTGATAAATTTATTATACAAAACCTTGTTATTTTGCTGAAGAAATCTTTCATCACTGCAAATTCTTTTAATCCTTAAAAATTGACTGTAAGGGATATTAGTCTTTAAGAGCTTAGGATGATTACTATAAAAATGTAGGTAACCATGACTATCAGTTGGCTTCCTATTGAAGCTGAAAATCTGTTCTGCAGATTGCGCTTCACTTAGTGCCAATTATATAAGCACTAGAACTAGTTTGAACCTGAATTATATCTAAATTTAATAGGCAGTAGTATATATAGAGATGTATGGATACACGAACATTTAGTTTGTCTGCCCATCCAACTTGCACACGTATACATGCGTATGAAAATTAACATTTGAAAGTTATAAAATCTTGTAATTTTATTTCAATAACTTTCTAACCAATGTATAATATATATATTTTGTAATTTTATTTTGCAAATAATAATTTGTATAAAGATAAAATTATCATTTAAAAGACGAGCAATAGTATTTTGGAAATTTATTGCTAGTAATTTGTATAAGAATAAAATTGTCATTTAAGAGATAATCAATTGAAATTTATTAATAATGGTTTGTCTAAAAGTAAACTATTTAAAAGTGAAACAATGCAATTGGTCGATCGTAAAATTTTGCGGGCCATTGTGTCATTCTAAAAGATGCATGGAAGGTTATAGGCGTCAGAGATTCTTTATTTTGTTTAACCATTGTTCTGGTCTTTTCATTCCCATATATGGAAATGGAGGCTAACTTTGAATCTCAATCAAGTGTCTGAGTTCGAGGCAGTGGTCACCATTCTTCAAATATTTGCTTATGTATAAATAGTTTTTTTTTTTTTTTGTTCTTTTTGCTCTATTTGGATATCATATACTTCATGCAAGTTTGCGTTGTGCAGCAAATCATGATGGAGTAAAGGAGATCGTCTGCTTCCCCCATACCTCTGGAAAGCTTATCTAGCTCACTATGCCATGGTCTGGAATACCTAGATCAAATATCTGGACTGTTCAATCATCTGTTTGCCTAAAAGTGACTCTTGAATTTCTACCTATGCCTGTTTCAAACCCAAGCCAGCTTATGATCATGATCCACCAAATACCTCCATCATGTTCTCAAGCCCAAGGTAACATCTATATTGCTGTCAGCTAATGAACCCTTAATTAATAAATTATTCTAATTCTAAACTACATTCTACGCCTTTCTTTCTTTTTACTTAATTTTAAAGGTGTTATATAAATGCTAATAATGTCTGTGCAATTTATTCTAATACTATATAAATTCTTATGTTTTGGTGTGGCAATTTAAAATTAATTTGATGTTCTTTTATTTTATTATTGTAATTCATTTTGATATGCCAAGAAGGTATACAATCTAGCGAGTGAATTTAAACCCACTGCCAATAGTTTTCTCCTATTAAATTATGGAGAAGTAAATTTCCCTTAAAGTTTGTTGTTATAAACTCACTCGGTTTTATACCAATTATTTTATAATTTTATTCTTTAAATGATCGGAAAGTTTTAATATTTATGTTTAATCGTCATCTCTAACTGAAAATTAACCCTCATCTAATAATTAAAGTTGTTTTATCGTTTTATGTAATTAAATCTCACCAGAAGTGGATTTAATAATTTTATTTTGCAAATAATATAAGTTATGTGTGCAATGATCACTTGTGGAAATGTAAGGGAATATTTCGGAGGTGGGGAAGAGAGCAATTTATTCCCTTTTAGTTTTAAACTTTGACCTCTTATGTGCCTTTTATTAATTCTTAGTTAAGTGCGCAGGAGAGCATCGTATAATAATCAGGTGTTTATTAATTTATCATGGTCGTTAGTGACACAAACTATTTATATGTTTTGGGCATTGATTTTCTTGCTTTGTCATGTGTTTTGGGATCTTCAGAATGACCAATCCCACTCTTCATTATCCCTCTCAAAGTAGGTGCATTTCCTACTTGGGATCTCTGGGCACCTCCAATGAATAAGTGTTTGGGAAACATATGGATGAACCGTCCCAACATGCCACTTGTGCCACTGTTCTTCAGAGATATGACCTTGGTCATCATGCAGGCATACTCCTTTCGTACAAATATGACAAAGCCACTCAAGAGCATCTTAAGTGACCACATCTCTATATGTGATTGTGAGTGATAATGTGATACTGCCTTTATTATTATTGTCTATCCATCTGCAATGCTCTCTGTCAGTCGTAATTGCACGTTATTCGCTCTCCATTCGATGTAATTGCCTAAGTCAGGTTATGAATTACAGCTTCTTTTAAGTAGTTATTTCACTCCCACACATCTGAGTCATCTCCCAAATATTGCACTTTTCAAATCACATGTCATGAACTCTTATTCATATATATGTAATGACTAATAAAACTCATTAGTTTGAATCTATAATATATTAAAGGAGGTTTAAGCTATAAGGTATCTTTGATTACCTAATTAATTTATTTGGTCCTTGGCATATTAACTGCACCACCATATATGAGCAACAGCACAAAATACTCCTTTTACATATGTAGTAATTGCACTAATTAACTTGATGTAATAACAAAAGATTTTATATATTTATGTAAATTCAATGATTTATTGACTTCATCCATAAAGTGTGTGATTGCAAAATTAAAACATGATCAAATTTGTAACTACCATCGTACAGACATTCTACACACCTATTTTGTTTATTACCATATTTAATTATTTAATAAAATTTATATTATATCAGTTTCTGTGTTCTCGCATTTGTCATTCATTGCCTGAATCTCTAGCATAACTGTTTGATTAAGTTAAGTTATTTCAAATTGAATGAAAGATTTTATTAGTATTATTAATAAAACTCCCTTTATTTAACGTTGCCTTGAACATTATAGATTCGATTATTAATATATTAAGAAACAATCTGTGCCGCTCTTTAAGTATTACATTTTGTAATAATCATATTTGAATATTATTGATTTCCAAGTCTCTTTCCTCACCCTGTTCTCATTGCCGGGTCTGGAGTAAATGAAAGCTTGCTAGTATCCTCAAAAGCATTGTCCATATAGTCAGAGACCCTGGAGCTCGGATAAATAGGTTAGCGTTTAGTACTGTTCCAGACCTGTGTATCTCACATATGCTAGATTGCTATAGTTTGCTTGGATTCTAGGTCTTGTTGAATGAACACACGATTTTGACTGGTACACTCTATATATTAGTACTAAGAATACCATCAATATAAGTAATCTCAACATCAAGAAAATGAGCCACTGTTTTAGAAAAATTCATTGAAAATTGTATATTCTTATTAAAATTATTTAGATAATCAAAAAATGTAGGGAGTTCTTCTTCATTGTATGGCCAGATCATAAAAACATCATTTGTATATCTCAGTATGAGGTTTAAGGCTAGCCTTCTCAAGTATAGAGCACTCCAATTGAGCCGTAAAAATGTTTGCATAATTTGGGGACATTTTTGTTCCCATTGCAGTATCTTGCTTTTGTAAATAATATGTAGAGTTAAAAACAAAAAAATTATTCTTTAAGATTAAATTCACTAATTCAATAACAGTCGTAATTTTGCGCTGATCATATTCTTTGTTTTTTAAAACAGATTTCTAATTCCATCTTCATGAGGTATATTAGTATACAATGATGTAATGTCTAACATCACCAAAAAACATTCACTCGGTAGTATAGATTTGACATTTTCTAAAAATAGAAAGATAAAACTCAAATGATGGAGGAATATCATGTATAAGACTATCTACATATGCAGACATTTTCTTAGTAGAACAACCAATGCTTGCTACTATAGGTCTATCAGGACTACCAGGATTATGAATCTTGGGTAGAATGTAAATTTAATGGGTATATTTGAAATTGGTAATAAAAAATTGTATGTATCCCTATCAAATAGACCCTGTACTCATATCCTTCAGGCTGGAAAGCACACCTATAAATAATTTATTAACAATAACCTGTGTTATAGGTTCATAAAAATGCCTATCATTTAAAAAAAGCAAGGCTTTATTCATGTAATCATCCCTATTCATAATTTACTATTGTTCCACCTTTATCAGCTGATTTAATAATAATATCTTCTCTTTTCTAAATTATATAATGCATTTTTTCATCTAATGCTAAATTGCTCTTATATTTCTTACGTTGTTTCTGCTTAATTGCTTTAATAATATCCTGACAAACATTGTCAATATATGTATCAAGTAAAATGTTTCTCTGATGTGGAGGTGTCCAATCAGATTGTATTTTATTAATGATATTGCATTTATTATTTCCAAAAAATTATCTTAATCTAAGTCGCCTGCAAAAAGATAAACCCTTATTCAATAATGAACATTCTGCATCACGAAGTATTGCATCAGATAAATTAATAAGATTGCTGTCTTTCTTTTTAACTAAATTTAACAATATCTCATTAGATGCATTGTAACTGTTGAATTTCTGGAAGATTATAATTACACACGCGGAGAAATTAGTAGACATACGAGTCATAAATACATCAGCATTATTAGGTAAATTGAATTGTTTTTTTTTTGCTGGCCCTACAACAATTCCAGCTGAATCTGAAAATGATGTAAATAATTGGACAACACCTGTTTCCAACTCCTTAACTGTTTTAAATCTAGAAACCTTTGAAACATTAAAAACATCAAAAAACTTACCAAATATAGAATAGTTATTTTCTCTAAAAAAATAACCTGATTTCCCAGAAAAATCTCTTACATTTTTAAACCAATGACTTATTTTTTTATGAAATTTTGTTAACAATATCCTTTCTTTAGAACAAACCCATTCTTGTAATAATTTTTGTTCATCCAACTCCATGACATTGTGAATATTAAAATCTATAATTTCCTGTTCAAGTATCTTAACCCTAATCAAAAAAGAATCTTTAAGCACATACATTAGTTTGATAGATGTTTGTTCTAATATACTATTCCATTCAACTCTATGTCCCCCAGAAGATAATTTATGTTACAATTAATTTTGATTCTCAGACCTTCAGGAACAATATTATTATCAATGAAAAATACAAAATTATCAATGTGCTGCCTGTATCTTATTAACTTCTCAAACAGTTTCCTAAGTTTAAGAAATATTGTACTATGTAATGTCATCACATATTTTTATCTAGCTTATTATGCAAACGTAAAGACGAATGCTTAGGAATCACCCCTGTATTAATCACTGGCACCATATCTTTTGGTTGAATTTCCAAACAAGATTTATTATGATTTGCTTCAATCTCTGAACTAAAAGTAGTGTATTTGTGAGCATCAGGAAATAAATTATTATTCTGTTGATTAATACTATCCTCTCATATACCCAGTTCCCTAGTAACAGCATCCATACATTCAGAGTCACAAATGTTACAAATATTTTGTTCAATTGCTGAATTAAAATCAATATTTTGTTTAGTTTCAGAAATAGTCTTGGTTAAAAACTCCCTCTGTTGGGAAATGTTAAAAATCAAATCATTTAAAGAAAAATCAATGGAAGTATCTTTCATTTCTGTAGAAATTTCTTTACCATCCCTTGATATTGCCTCAATTGGTGATTTTTCCAAAAAATCAAGCTTCACAAGTCTAGGTGGGACTTCTATGTCATCATGTGGTGTACTAGTTGGTGATCAATCAAACAAAGACACGATCATCAAACAATTCAGTTTGGGTTCCCCTTTCATAAGTTTTGATGCCCTCAGTTTGAATACTCATTTCAGACGATGTATTATTAGCCTATAGATTATTATTATGTGCATTATCATTATGTAAAGCATCATTATTATGTAGATTATAGTTCATTAATGAAATTATATATTTAAATCCATTTGCTAAACATTTTACATCATTCATATTCAAATGCTGGCATCCCGGGCTAAAAATCTAACTAGATTTTCTTTTTTGAATTATTAAAATTTCCTTCCACTTCTTTTTACATGCATTGCTGAATTATATATATATGGTGTATTATATTAGATTTTCTTTTAATAAGAAATCACACAATAAACAGAGCAAAACTCTCCATACAGTATTGTCACCTGTGCTAAACAGAGTAATCAATGGATGCCAGAAGGCTTGTGCATAAAATCCCTATCTAATGCCTACTCATCCAATATCCCCAGACTAGTTTCTGGCTTGTGGCCTTCGTCAGTGAGGAGCTTTGGATCTGAGAGCACTGCATCTAGATCTTAGGATCTAATGCAACCCTCTAGCAACCACCTTTTATCTCTACTTAACTACAAAACTATGAGAATGATTTTATGCACAAGCCTTCTTGCATCCATTGATTACTCTGTTTAGCACAGGTGGCAATACTGTATGGAGAGTTTTGCTCTGTTTATCAACAATTAATGTGCTACTATAGGAAATGTGATCATGTGATGCTTAATGGTTTAATAAGAAATCCGAATGTTGCAGGAAATAAATATTATTTTAAAAAAGACAATATTCATTAAAGTCATGTATCCTATTATTAATAATCCTTAACCGTAATGGATCCATAGCATAATAATTATTTTGTAAACGATGCAAAACTTGAGAAATTATAATCGTAATTCTAGGGGAATAAGAACGAATATACTCTATTAATATCAAAATATATATATATAAGTACATTATTCCTAAATGAAGAAATATCGTTACTCCCAAGATGAACAAATAAAAAACTAATCTTATGTTTATTATTCAACTTATTGAAAAGAGCAATCCCATCCAAAATAGAAGCTCCGCGTTTATAATTAATTTGTACTTCATTATACGTGTTGAATCCCGGATAAAAATCGTGTAAAAACTTCAAGGTCGAGTCTCCAATAAAAGCCAGATGATTCAATGACAATAAAGTTCTATTTTCCTTAGCCAGTAAAGAATCAAAACAGGAACTTCTCTATAAAACTGCTTTAATATTTCAACCAGCAGACTTTTCATCAGAAAGCATAGCAAAATGTCTATTTCCAGAATTTAATTAAACGCTAAAATACTACAGACAGTTACATATCAGATAACAAAACTAATTCCTATAGGTTAAAAATCTTTAAAAAACTTTCTATAAAAAAATATTTACAAAACTTTGTATAAAAAATATAAAGAAAAAAAAATCTTTCACAAAAAAACTTATTTTAAAAAACTAAAACCATACATATATTATTATTATATATAAAAAAACAATAAAAATATAGTGTTATATATAAACATTACAAGCATAAAGCTAAACTAGTCAATATATAATTAAAATTACCCCAAATCCAAAATTCAACCAGACCAGCATAAAAATAATATTAAAACACTACCAAAGGTTTCACTGCTACAAGCAGACTTCTCAAGTGTAAAGAACTACTAAAAGTACACAATATATATATAGTATTAAACATTACCCACAAATCCATTCACTTCCCAACCACCAAAAAAAATGTATATACTGTATATATTCTACTATATGTATTTTACTATATACATATATATCTTATACATATATTTATATATATTCCACTTTATATATATATGCACATGCACACACATACACCAGTTATTTATTCTATTAAGACAGTTTTTGCATTTGAGAAAATAAATGAAGTTCACACACAAAAAAATTCTGGCGGATTATCAAAGAGTGGATATAAATAAACCAGAAAATATTGTCAAAACAGTCACCAAGATATTGGGAAATCTATCTAATAATAATAGTCATACAAAAACATGTCTGCTCATGGTTAATTTACACAGAGGATCATTATAAAGACATTTATTACTCTTGAATCACTAATCAAAAATCTTATCTTTCAATAAGCATTAGTTTTTAAAAAGATAAGTTACTTATAAAAGAAAATAAATAGGGTTTGTTTTTTTCTAATGTGGGAGTATCAATTATAACAGCCATTAATAAGAAATCTCTTAGTTAAGACATAACTAAATCATATAATCAGGCATGAATATGATGAAACTATGGTGATTTAATGAGCTTATACTATAATTGGTAAAACATTTCTAACAAATTAATAATACATATATACTGGAATGGTCAGATTTGTACATTCACATAAAACCCAACGTCCATGTAAAAAATACTAAACTGATCGAAATGGGATATGAAGGTCCCAGGTCAAACCAAGCATCAACCTATTTTACCAGTGCTCCATGATTTAACACTCTATGAATAACATTTCTGAGATTACACACAGGCCTTGTTTTAATTCACAAACCATCTCCAAACAAGGAGAGAAATGAGACTCATAATCCTACCACACATGCAATACAAAAATGCATTAATAAACTAATAATGGGCTAACGTTAATTAATAAAAGAGATTAGATAAATATTCTAATTAAAATGTATATTAAACATATTTAATCAATAATATAATTGGATTGGAATGTGGTAAAAATGATAATGGAGACGAGGTAAATTTAAATAAGTTTATTATATTAATAATAATGAAAACAAAACAAAATAGGTTACATTCAATTAAAAATCAAAATACACTCAATTTAACATGTTCAGGCATTATACAGTGAAATGAGATCATTTGAAAGTAATACAATGCATGTTTTCGTTTAAGTGTATCAAATAACTTTCATGCCCAATGAGTAATTTATGCCTATGATAATTTAATATGCCAAATATTTATTTCCATCCCAGGGTTTGCCAACTAATAAAGTAACAATACTAGCCAAAGACATATATCAGTGATTACAGCATTAATCTTGTGGCTGTTTACTTTAGACTAAGTAAAGATCGAGCTCAATCATAAAGTTTGAAAATGATGCAAATCACAATTCATCAAATTCTTGTGTTTTTGGATAAGTCATGAATATATATATATATTGTACCTAATTGAAGT
>JAQFVV010002093.1:0-35288 GCA_028023455.1 Epiperipatus broadwayi | reverse complement strand
TAGTATTCACTATCTCTAACTATAATTCCACTTTCAGATCATGATTTCAAGCTATTTGCTATCGTCAGTGAAAGACAGGAATAAAGAAACTAGATCTGAATACAAACTCTAGAGCGTTTATGAAACAATTTCTATTCAGCTTGCAAGCGTGAATTTTTAGACACGTAATGTCTTCAAACTCAGCATAACGCAAACCAGATAGCTACTATGAGGTCTGATCTTCAGTTCAGCATTACCACATAGTAGAAGCCTCTGCAATCTATATCATTGCACAGAAGAGACCTCAAAGGTACATTTATGATAAACAAAAATGCAAGTTAAAAAACTTGCTAGCGCTTGCAAGCTGAATAGAAATTGTTTCATAAACGCTCAGAGTTTGTATTTAGATCTAGTTTCTTTATTCCTGTCTTTCACTGACGATAGCAAATAGCTTGAAATCATGATCTGAAAGCGGAATTATAGTTAGAGATAGTGAATACTAACTACTCTGACGTTTATGTAAATGAAATATACGCTTGATAGGTGTTTTTGGTAGGACGCCATCTGTGGACATAAATACAAGCATTAGCAAGTTTTTTAACTTGCATTTTTGTTTATCATAAATGTACCTTTGAGGTCTTTCTTGCAATGATATAGATTGCAGAGGCTTCTACTATATGGTGATGCTGAACTGAGATCAGACCCATATAGCTATCTGGTTTGCTATGCTGAGTTTGAAGACATTACGTGTCTAAAAAATTCACGCTTGCAAGCTGAATAGAAATTGTTTCATAAACGCTCAGAGTTTGTATTTAGATCTAGTTTCTTTATTCCTGTCTTTCACTGACGATAGCAAATAGCTTGAAATCATGATCTGAAAGTGGAATTATAGTTAGAGATAGTGAATACTAACTACTCTGACGTTTATGTAAACGAAATATACGCTTGATAGGTGTTTTTGGTAGGACGCCATCTGTGGACATAAATACAAGCGTTAGCAAGTTTTTTAACTTGCATTTTTGTTTATCATAAATGTACCTTTGAGGTCTTTCTTGCAATGATATAGATTGCAGAGGCTTCTACTATATGGTTATGCTGAACTGAGATCAGACCCATATAGCTATCTGGTTTGCTATGCTGAGTTTGAAGACATTACGTGTCTAAAAAATTCACGCTTGCAAGCTGAATAGAAATTGTTTCATAAACGCTCAGAGTTTGTATTTAGATCTAGTTTCTTTATTCCTGTCTTTCACTGACGATAGCAAATAGCTTGAAATCATGATCTGAAAGTGGAATTATAGTTAGAGATAGTGAATACTAACTACTCTGACGTTTATGTAAACGAAATATACGCTTGATAGGTGTTTTTGGTAGGACGCCATCTGTGGACATAAATACAAGCGTTAACAAGTTTTTTAACTTGCATTTTTGTTTATCATAAATGTACCTTTGAGGTCTTTCTTGCAATGATATAGATTGCAGAGGCTTCTACTATATGGTGATGCTGAACTGAGATCAGACCCATATAGCTATCTGGTTTGCTATGCTGAGTTTGAAGACATTACGTGTCTAAAAAATTCACGCTTGCAAGCTGAATAGAAATTGTTTCATAAACGCTCAGAGTTTGTATTTAGATCTAGTTTCTTTATTCCTGTCTTTCACTGACGATAGCAAATAGCTTGAAATCATGATCTGAAAGTGGAATTATAGTTAGAGATAGTGAATACTAACTACTCTGACGTTTATGTAAACGAAATATACGCTTGATAGGTGTTTTTGGTAGGACGCCATCTGTGGACATAAATACAAGCGTTAGCAAGTTTTTTAACTTGCATTTTTGTTTATCATAAATGTACCTTTGAGGTCTTTCTTGCAATGATATAGATTGCAGAGGCTTCTACTATATGGTGATGCTGAACTGAGATCAGACCCATATAGCTATCTGGTTTGCTATGCTGAGTTTGAAGACATTACGTGTCTAAAAAATTCACGCTTGCAAGCTGAATAGAAATTGTTTCATAAACGCTCAGAGTTTGTATTTAGATCTAGTTTCTTTATTCCTGTCTTTCACTGACGATAGCAATTAGCTTGAAATCATGATCTGAAAGTGGAATTATAGTTAGAGATAGTGAATACTAACTACTCTGACGTTTATGTAAACGAAATATACGCTTGATAGGTGTTTTTGGCAGGACGCCATCTGTGGACATAAATACAAGCGTTAGCAAGTTTTTTAACTTGCATTTTTGTTTATCATAAATGTACCTTTGAGGTCTTTCTTGCAATGATATAGATTGCAGAGGCTTCTACTATATGGTGATGCTGAACTGAGATCAGACCCATATAGCTATCTGGTTTGCTATGCTGAGTTTGAAGACATTACGTGTCTAAAAAATTCACGCTTGCAAGCTGAATAGAAATTGTTTCATAAACGCTCAGAGTTTGTATTTAGATCTAGTTTCTTTATTCCTGTCTTTCACTGACGATAGCAAATAGCTTGAAATCATGATCTGAAAGTGGAATTATAGTTAGAGATAGTGAATACTAACTACTCTGACGTTTATGTAAACGAAATATACGCCTGATAGGTGTTTTTAGTAGGACGCCATCTGTGGACATATATATATATATATATATATATATATATATATATATATATATATAGTAATAGAATGCTATATATATATATAAGCTTGACATCCTTCAACTATATCTGTTACCACAAGCAAGATAACATATAAATATAAACAATTTTACATCTATACCTGATTGAACCCACAACAATACGAATATTGCTACAAAGTTATCTTTCCCGATCGGATGTCTCTTGACTGCTGAAATTATTACAAATTTACAGTGCTTGTATGAATTTGTAAATTTTACAGGAAATTACCAATATTATACAATAACCAACACATGTACTGTATTACTAGAAATATATTCTAATTGATTATGTAATAAGCCCTACAGGCATATTACTCTGATTCATTTGGTGAGAAAAGAGAGACGAGACATAAAGAACCATCCATTATTTAAGCACTATTTAATACATAAAAAATATATATATAAATAAGACATAATATTATATAAAAAAATCATTAAAGATAAATAAGATAAAATTATATATAGTTCCATAGCACTCATACTAATAATAGTAATCATCTCCAATATGTGAAATAATTATAGAAAGCAGAATATCACTTTCCATTCCAGTGTCTTACCGATAAATCTAATAGATAGTTCACTTTACTAATAATTAATTAAGTGATTAGATTAAGTTCATTTGGCCATATTAATAAAAGTATATATATGCATGACATATATATTTAAAAGTTTGATTTACCTAAGTTTTCAAACAGTTAGAGTATATTCAGCTGACTGTCAAGTGTTGTATCCCACTTCTTTAGGAGAGATGGTTATTCTTGTGATCCGGCTCTGATTTCTTCTATTCAGTTTATTTCCTCCATATTTTTTATGACATTTAGGTAGCGGTATAGCAGTAACAAGAATGGTGAGCTATCAAGCAGGTGCAATATCTGCTGTTAATTCATGGATTGTGGCTGACCGTACTAGCAAGGCGGGTGAGGATCAAACTAGCATCCATCTGTGGCCACTAGCCATGCATCACCAAAGCTTCACAATTATAGGAGAGTTTGTTCATGGTTGCTTGATCCAAATTCTGGCACTCTTCAAAAAAAAAAAACAAAGTAAAATACTAGACAGGAAACCTAGTAAAAGTTTCTGCCTTTCTCATTTCTTTTTTTCTTATCTTGATCTCTCTTTTTTTTTTGCTTTTCCTTTCGTTGTTCACTGGAATGTCATTATGTCAGTTTCACATCTTTATTTCTACTTCCTTTCGCAAACCTTTTTTTTTCTTTAATTTCATAGCATCAGTTTTGATTGATTATTTATTATTATTTTTATCTTTTTTTTGCTACTCAATAAAATCAATTTTATTTATTTACGATGTCCTTTCTCTTCCTTTAAACAGTTATATATTTCATTCATTCGAATGTGTAGTTTTACAGAAACGATTCTTATCTTTACATAAACCTATTTCTACTTATATATTTTTCAACAGAATTTCATAAATATTAGTTTTTAAATTATCTGACTTCATTTTCTTTTAAATTTCCTTTTAACTCTTGATCATAAAATTAAATGCTACATGTTTAACACTTTCTTAACTTTATTATTATTATTTTCAAAATGTTGACTTTGAAGAATAAAAGATACGAATTTCGTTTCACCCCCTTCTTTCTCCTTCACTTAACTACTGCAACGTTTTCTTTTGTAATTAATTCTAATCAGTTCAATTCCTTAAATCAATTAAAATGACTTCAATTTAAACACATTAAAAATCTTGTAATAGATTTCCTTTTTTTCTTTCGAGTTTATTCTAAAATTTCTGTCTAGTTTTAAACCCTATTTCGTATTAAAAAAAAAAACATATTTAATATTACTTGACATATTAAATATTTACATGTGTGATCACAGTGTGTGTGATTCATTACAATATATATATATTGTAATGGAATGTATCTTTATATATGATCTCAAATGAAAATAAACATATGAACTTTTGCAACAATAAACATTAGTTAACCAGGCTCCTAACTTTGAGGCACCAAATGTAATGGAATGTAAATGCTGCATTCCATTTAAATTGAAGAAAGAAGGCTCCAAACATTGGGAAAGCCAAATGTAATGGAAACTATACAATATGTATATAAACATATCATGCTGACCATGTTATCGTGTCAAATGTAATGGAAAATATCTTTATTATACCAATCACCAGTTAACTAGATCCCACAGTTTGTGGTGCCAAATGTAATGGACAATATATCATATAAACATATTATAAATCAAACATATTATAAATCAAATGTAATGGAACGTCAATATGTTAGAAGAAAATAATGTTTCAAACATTGGATGAAAAATGTAATGGAATATATGTAATCTAAATAAATCCAATTGTTAAGAAAGCCTAATATAATAGATTGTATGATTTAAATGAAGAAAGACAAAATTATCCCAGTTATATTTAAATAAATTGTTTATATGCCCTTCCAATTAGCTATACATGAAATAAATTTAAAATCATATAGAGCAATGAGATCTATCCTTATAATTTATTTTCAAGGTTGATATGACTAACTAATCAAATATATATCAGAAACAAAGGGAATTCTATTAAATCCAATATACACATCTATTATGTAAATTTATGTATATCTAAACATATCAATGAATAATAATATGTGTAAGTGGCCTAAAGACTAAACAATAAGTGAAATATGAAGTTATCCTCTATTAAATTGTGAATTCAATTAAATTCATAATGACTCTGGCATTAAAAGAAAAATAAGAATAAAATATTAATACGCTTTCTAATAAATTACAAAGGCATTATCTATAAAACAAATAGTACATCCTTTATTTCTATATTATGATTTAATTTTAGGTAGTATCAATGTTTTAAATAAGTTTTAAATACAAACCCAAATAATAAATATACATATATACTTACAATAAGTATATATATTAAATAGATAAAGACATATCTGTGCTTAACAAGTAGGTATTAATATAAATACAAATCCATATTTATATTTTTCAGATATTCAAAATAAAAATTAAAAAAAATATTATATACAGCAAATATATATAAATTATTGTTTTGGTCTGCATAAGAATTATTATATGAAGTTAAAAAAAATGGAAATACATAAATTAATAATAAAATAATTTTTATAATAAAAATTTGCGAATATAAATTTACTTATTAAAATATACATAACAACTCATATGCAACCCAAACTTATAAGCCATACTTTAAGATTTTAAATTACTTAAGTGTTAATTTTGACACCTGTTAAACGTTTATTGCTGTTAGAAAACAAGACGCTTGAATTGAATATTTATAAAAACGTTATATTTTTATAATGAAAAATAAGAGTAAACAAAAATATCGATCTCAAAAATATATTTATATATCATTTATACATATAAAATTATTTACTACCTTTCAAGTTCACTTATTTATTTTTCTTTCAAAAGTCAACTTATTCCATTGTTTTATTCCTTTATCCATTTAATATTAGAATGCATTCTAGAGCCAAATTGAATTGAAGAAATGTCATGTTAGAAAAAATTATTAGTTTCCAAATGCACATATATACTTTATTTTTCCTTTTTAAATTTCTCTCCTTGAAAAAAAAATAATAATTGACATGTTGAATCCAATGTATTAATCACTTTTAGTTACCTCCAAATTATTATTAGATTGACCATTATAGATTCCAGATAGCTATATCAAATTTCGGCTTCAGACGCGATGAAATTCATGTGTTGAAATTTGCTTAGTTTTTCTTTTTAAACTGCCTTGGAATAAATGAAAGAAAACGGCGCAGCCCCTTGGCTGTGATATATATATATATATTATCCAGTCATGTTTATGTATTGATTACAGAAATTTATCTTATTCCACTATTCTTAAGAATGGCAATTTCAAAGAAACAAAGTACAACAAATTTTTATCCTTTTGTTTGTTTAATCACTATCCTAATAACAATGGCTTCTTTTTTGTTGTTGCTGGTGTTCCACGTGCTAGCAAATGCTGTTTTGAAAACCATTGTTACACATGTTTTATTTTAAACAATTAACATTCAAAAAAAAAATATTAACCATATAAAAAAAAATATTAAATTGAAAATTTATTTGACAGCTTTTAAAATATATGTATATATACATAAATAATAACATTACATTTTTTTAATAATCACCACAAATAAAATAATCTTTTTTATAATCAACAATTTATATGTCCTTATTTATTTATAATAATTAGAATATATGTGTATTACTATTAAACATCTCACCATTAAGAATAATAATAACAATAGTTAAATATTCACAACGATGTACCATCAACAAATAAATAAAATAATAAATCCAAACAATAACTATAACTAATAACCATAAACAATAATAATACTTCATATATAAACATCAAATCAAAGAGATTTTTTTAAATAACAACAAATGATTTTTAAAATATAGATAGATTTATCGATATTTACAATATATATATATATATTATAATGGATGGAGATTTTGAAAAATCTTACCACATTTGCCATACAGAGCAGCACCAGGCCATTCGAACCTGGAAAATTTATATAGTAGGCAGATACGTCTGAAGATCTAATTGTATTTTATATAATTATATATTTTAGCATGACCATTAGTCTATGCCATTAGCTTGAGGAGATGCAGAGATTTGTAATAAAACTTTTTAAAAATATATTTTTTGTTATATCTGCAAGAATGTCTTTGCGGTCATCAAATAACTATACACAATATTTTACTCAGTCTGAATAGCGAATAGTTTGCAACACTCTATCTCCATAGTTCACTGGCAACAGATGCTCTTGATCTGCAACAAATGCTCTACTCTGCAACTAATGCTCTGCTCTGCAACTAATGCTCTTCTCTGCAACTAATACTCTGCTCTGCAATGAATGCTCTGCTCTGCAACTAATGCTCTACTCTGCAACAAATGCTCTACTCTGCAACAAATGCTCTGCTCTGCAACTAATGCTATACTCTGCTGCAGTCTCCCCATTTCTGTGGGCTCTTCCAGCTACACCCGTGGACTACATTTCCACTGGGAGCACTGATGTGAGATATCTCTACTCAAAAACTTCTAGACGTCTACTGCCGTTGTACTCCAAATATGGCTGCTAATAATTGCCTTACTCTGCGTAGTTGTTACACCATCTTTTATTGCTTGCTGATAACTGTAGCAATTAATCCTTGTCCAATCAGGTAACATCTTTTATCCAGAAATATTTGTAATCAGCAAATATCTCTTGGAATTATCGACCACCATTACATTATTTAACTTCCTCCATTATCAGCACACGATCTACAACAACCACTCGAACAAATTCTAGTTTTTCTGGAGTGCACAAACATGTCTGCCATTTTTACCAAATGCTATATTTTTAATGTTAAAGAAATAAAATAAGCCACTGCCAGTAATAACACACAAAAAACATTTATTAACACACATATATAAATATTCAAAATTGAGGAATAAATTTAGACTTTACTATTAATTTTAAATGTATTATTTTTTAAATTTAAATTATTATTTAAGACAGTGACATTTTAATAACATTTGTACTATAGAATGTTGAGTATAGATAGTCTACATAGATTACTCTGTTAAAAACTTTTCAAAATCAATCATTCAATCTCAGACTAAAAGTTCACAGCCAATCCAACACCTGCTTCCAGCTATATAGACACAACCAATGAAATATGAAGATGCTAACATAAAACCATGCTGTTGTCTGCAGTGTGATATTATTTGAAGGACATCATTCTCATTCTGCACAGGAATGTACACCTGTCTGGTGAAGAAATCATGTACATAAAATATTTAAAGAGAAATGCTACATATGGGGAGAGCAATCTATCTGCTGACTTATAGTCCCTATCCATAAAGCTAAAAGAAGTCAACGTTGCAGGGAGTACATCTGTATACATTGCAACACAATGATTGTGCCTTTGGGTTATGCATTCAGTTGGGCTTTGCCCTGTTTGCTAACATGCTTCATATTGCATTAATATAAATGTGCATATACCTCTCTAATAGCATCAACCTAACTATGAGACAAATAGACTGAAATTTAACCCTTTTAAAATAAATATAAATGATTTTAATTATAAAATTATTGATGGAATTGCTGAGGGAAATTTACAATAAAGTAAACCCAATGGCACTCATCATAAGGTGTTGCATTGACAATAACAACTTAAAAGATATATTAGTAAATACATTTAGACACTCAGCATGAGGTATCATATTTGCCGATATATACATATATTTTCATGTATAAAAATATTAAAACATAATTAACATAATGAATCTATGCAGCCATCTACAGCCAACTTAAATTTAATATATTTCTAATAATTTAGTTAATAGATAAAAATAAATAGAATGAAACATAAAATAAATCATAACTGAAATGCAAAAATAAAAGTGATTAGCAAACATTATACAAAAAAATGACTGGTTTGAATTTACGTTCAGTCAGATAAGAAGTTTTCTTAGAGGTTTATGTATTTGAAAAAGTTCTTTAGATAGTCAGATTAAGAGTTCATTTAAATATTGTGTTTAGTAGGCACATAAAAAAACTTGTTTGAGAGATCTAAAAGTTCATATTTATAAAAGTCTATACTTTCTGTTTGATCCTGGTGATTCCTTAGACTTTGTCCATTTTATGAATTCCCTCACTGATTTTATAATGTACCAAAGTGTCTTGGAGATGTAACTGCTGCAAGCCATTCATTCTATCAGGAGTTTCTCTCCACCAGCACAGATAAAGAAAATGAAATCTATTGTGTAACCCTTACCTCATGGAGTCTGCAATATATCAAGCTATAAGATATTTTAACTGGTCAGCATCATTCTATAAATAGTCAATCATCACCTTTAAATTCAATTATTTTTCTTTTTATAGTATCTGTCTTCCTTATCTCCAATCCTCTGGATTGATTTAACATGATGTCACTGATTCTAATGTTTCATTTTCGGTCCGTGCTGTGGCTTCGTGTTTGCATTGGTCAATCTATTTTTTTCTCTTATCTGACTTTTGAATAGAAATTAATTAACATGTATTTCTATTTTCTTTTATACAACTTTTTATTTAAATATTTAGCTATCTTTACATCTTTTTTTTTCCAAAAGAAGTATTTTTAAATACTTTTTTTTTAAAAAAAAAAAAATAGTTTTAACGTTTTCCATCTGTGCAATATATATCTATGTTACCATAACTTTTTTAATTTTGGCCTTCAGTTTTTAATAAATCAATTTTATTTAAGATTTATTTTCCTCTTTTATTTTAGTTTTACAATAATGTAATGGCATATGTATATTATTACATATCAGTGAACTTCTTCAAAAATAAAAACATTAAGAAGAAGAATTTACTTAGAGTTAGTAATTACATTACACAAAATGATTATATACTAAAATTTTAAAAAGTCAAAACTTTGGTTAGTAATTACAAAAAAAATGCTGACTATTCTTTCCTTTCTATCCCAGCTGAGATTATGCCTCTTCCTTTTTTCTTGCATTTCATTATTACTTAGGCAAGTCAAACAAGTTACTTAATTTTAGCCTTTTTTAAAAAAAAATCATTATTTATATTAATTATTACATTTTATTCCTCACATTTATTTATACATGCACAATTTTCCTTACTGGTAGTACTTTTTACACAAAATTCAAGTTTATAAGTTTATATAATACAGATAAAAACTATTTCATTTTTTTTAAAAATGTTACTGATAGATTTCAAGATATTCATGGTTAATGAATATCATGCCACATGCTGGAAAGCCAATTATAACAATATATATATATATATTGTAACGGGCACATACGTACGTTATATTATTTTTTATTAGTAAACATAAAAATAAAAAAAAGTTCGCCAATAAAAATTTCTTTTTTAAGAATTAAAAACTGAAAATTAAAAAATCATCTTAAACTCGCATATATATAAAATCGCACAGATAAATATTTATTAAAATAAAACTTTATTAAAAAAAGAGTAGTTTAAAACTAAATTTTCAGAAAAGATTTAGAGATAAAAATATATGTTTAAGTTTGAAAACAAATTAATTAATCTTTTGTAAAATGGAAATGATTATTTTAATTAGTAAACTAGCCTCTGGGCATTTAAATGTATAAGCATCGGTCAGATAGGAAAACAATAGAAACTTTTAGCAAATGAAAGAAATCCATCAGGAAATTGGACCTCAATGAAAAGGTTTTCACCATCATGACATAATGTTGAGTTAATCCACAAAATTATTATAAAAGGAAAGGTTTGAAAATAAAAAAGTTAGTTGGTTATTACGAGTGGACAGATATGTGTTAGCATGGAGTTGAAGGAGAAGGGATTGAAAAGACGCACTCTTCAATCCTGTCAGTTCTGCTAGGAAGAGAGAGAAATAAAGTATCGTTTTCTACATTGAGGACCAGCTGGAGTAAAAAACCTCCGGATGAATAAAATGGCCAACAGAATACCAATCTTTTTTGGATGGCATGGGAATTCACATTCAAATGGCAAGTGACAGATAAAGATGAACTGTTTAAAACCGTAAGAACTTTATAATTAATGAACATTAAATTAAAAACTTTCCGTATTTAAATAATACAAAGAGAATCCTATCTGACCAATGTTAGTTATTAATTAGTTATAATTTTATTAAATGTATTTCTTTTGTAAAATCATTTCCATTTATTTATTTATTTGTTCTTTAAGTTTTTTATGATTTCTGTTTTTCATTAAACTAGTTATATAAATATTAAACTTATGTCGGGTGTGAATGGCTATATAGATTTGTAAAGTTATATTAGGGGAGGGTAAACTTAGGTTATTCGTTTTGTAGTTGAATTAGGTCAATGGATTGGATATATTGGTGTAATTAGTAGATGTAGTAAGAGATTCGCTATGGGCAGAATCGCTATTATATGCCGCACACTTCCGTTTTGCCTATGGAAGAGATTATAAGACGTAGAACGCTGTTCCTTTTGATGGAGTTTTTTTATTGCTCTTCTTGTCTGATAGATGTAATATTCCTATCTGATGTGAAGCAGTTTCTTCTCTTAACCTAATTGTACTGCCGTATTCATATTACATTGAACACATCAATATATCAGATGGATTGAAGTTTGGTTTGACTGCAAAACTTTGGCCTAAGGTTAAACAAGGATTGAATATTTTCTTTTCAAATGCAAATCTATGTAGTCCATTCATACTCAACACCCATAAATAAAATTGCATTAAATTTAAGTTGGGTATAGACGCTTGCATGGGTTCGTTACCGGTTACTTATGTTTTTGGTTTTCATAGGTGATCAAAATATATAGACATTCAGTAAATACTGATACCTTATGGTGAGTATCTAAGATGTATTTATTTGGATGTCTTTTAAGTTATTGGTGTTAATGTGGTGTCTTATGATGAACACCATTGGGTTTTTTGTATTCCCTATGCAATTGACGATATCAATGATTTTGTATTTTGATCGTTTATGTTTACTTTGAAATGTTTTTAACTGTGTAATCTATGTAACCAATCTATACTCAACATTATAAAACAAACTTTCATAAATCCATCTGTGCGAACTTAATTAAAATGTAAACTTATAATATTATAAAAATTAAAATGTAAATTTAAATTATAAAATCAAATTAAAATCTAAAATAAACATACTAAAATAATAATGTTAAATTTTATATATATATATATATATATATATGCGTAAATAAATTTTTGTATGTTAATTACTGGCAGTGGCTTATTTTATTTATTTTTTAATATTGAAATATAATTAGATAAGATATTATATTACTAAATCTCTGCTACTCCCTGAGCTAGTGACTTGGGCTAATGACCGGAATCAAAATTTAAAAAAAAAAAAAAATTTTTTTTTTTACTTATGTATCTGCCTACTTTATAAATTTTTCTAGGTTCAAATGCCTAGATGGTGCCCTGTAGTGCAGATCATGTTAAGTGTTATTCACTGGATTGTTATAACTGGCTACCCAACTTGGGCCGATCGTTAATAAACTACCAGGGCCCTGAGTAAATTTCTTTTTTCAAAATGAAATATTTTTATGTTACATAAAGTCGTACACTTTAAATCTTATAAAAGCACTGCCAGAAGAAATTGCGCATATATATTAAACACGAGAAAGTATAAATAATTTTAAAACTAATTTTTGTTAAAAAAAAAGTCAAAAGGTTGCAATAAATATGTTTTTTTTTGTTTGTTGATATATATTATGCTTTAACGTGTATAGGCGCGCACAGCCACGTAAGTTTATGATCGAAATGTGGTACCTTACGATGAGTACCATTGGGAATTTACTTCAGTGTAATCCTATTTAAGCATTTTAATCAGTCATAAATAAATTGATGGTATTTATAATTGTGCTGCAAATATACACGTATAAATCCATTATCTTTCAAAACATATTTAGTTCAATGCAACCTTCTTAAATAGATGATTTAAATAACTGGCTTGTCATGCCATGTGTAAAAATAAAATATATAAAAAAAAATAATAGAACTCTTGTGGGGAGGAGGTGTAGACATGGAGGGTCCTTAGGAAAATGATAGTCAACATTGTTTTTTGTATATAGTCTTTATACTAACTGAATGTTTTGAAAATTTTGTTAATCGTGTACCGTAATTACTAACTCTAAGTAAAATATGTTTTTTTTTTGTTCATTTTTTTTTTAAGCAAGTTTATTGATATGTAATGGGCACATACGTATGTTACATTATTTTTTATTAGTAAACATAAAAAAAAAAGTTCGCCAATAAAAATTTCTTTTTTAGGAATTAAAAATTGAAAATTAAAAAATTATCTTAAACTCGCATATATATAAAATTGCACAGATAAATATTTATTAAAATAAAACTTTATTAAAAAAAGAGTAGTTTAAAACTAAATTTTTAGAAAAGATTTAGAGATAAAAATATATGTTTAAGTTTGAAAACAAATTAATTAATCTTTTGTAAAATGGAAATGATTATTTTAATTAGTAAACTAGCCTTTGGGCATTTAAATGTATAAGCATCGGTCAGATAGGAAAACAATAGAAACTTTTAGCAAATGAAAGAAATCCATTGGGAAATTGGACCTCACGAAAAGGTTTTCACCATCATGACGTAATGTTGAGTTAATCCACAAAATTATTATAAAAGGAAAGGTTTGAAAATAAAAGAGTTAGTTGGTTATTATGAGTGGACAGATATGTGTTAGCGCAGAGTTGAAGAAGAAGGGATTGAAAAGATGTACTCTTCAATCCCATCAGTTCTGCTAGGAAGAAAGAAAAATAAACTATCGTTTTTTACATTGAGGACCAGCTGGAGTAAAAAACCTCCGGATGAATAAAACGGCCAACCGAATACCAATCTTTTTTGGACAGCGTGGGAATTCACGTTCAAATGGCAAGCGACAGATAAAGATGAACTGTTTAAAACCATAAGAACTTTATAATTAATGAACATTAAATTAAAAACTTTCCGTATTTAAATAATACAAATAGAATCCTATCTGACTAACGTTAGTTATTAATTAGTTATAATTTTATTTAATGTATTTCTTTTGTAAAATCATTTCCATTTATTTATTTATTTGTTCTTTAAGTTTTATTATGATTTCTGTTTTTCATTACACTAGTTATATAAATATTAAACTTAAGTTGGGTGTGAATAGCTATATAGATTTGTAAAGTTATATTAGGGGAGGGTAATCTTAGGTTATTCATTTCGTAGTTGAATTAGGTCAATGGATTGGATATATTGGTGTAATTAGTAGATGTAGTATGAGATTCGCTATGGGCAGAATTGCTATTATACGCCGCACACTTCCATTTTGCCTATGGAAGGGATTATAAGATGTAGAACGCTGTTCCTTTCAATGGAGTTTTTTATTGCTCTTCTTGTCTGATAGATGTAATATTCCTATCTGATGAGAAGCAGTTTCTTCTCTTAACCTAATTGTGCTGCTGTATTTGTATTACATTGAACACATCAATATATCAGATGGATTGAAGTTTGGTTTGACTGCGAACCTTTGGGCTAAGGTTAAACAAGGATTGAATATTTTCTTTTCAAATGCAAATCTATGTAGTCCATTCATACTCGACACCCATAAATAAAATTGCATTAAATTTAAGTTGGGTATAGACGCTTGCATGGGTTTATTACCGGTTAATTATGTTTTTGGTTTTCATAGGTGATCAAAATATATAGACATTCGGTAAATACTGATACCTTACAATGAGTATCTAAGATGTATTTATTCAGATGACTTTTAAGTTATTGGTGTTAATGCGGTGTCTTATGATGAACACCATTGGGTTTCTTGTAATCCCTATGCAATTGATGGTATCAATGATTTTGTATTTTGATCGTTTATGTTTACTTTGAAATGTTTTTAACTGTGTAATTTATGTAACCGATCTATACTCAACATTATAAAACAAACTTTCATAAATCCATCTGTGCGAACTTAATTAAAATGTAAACTTATAATATTATAAAAATTAAAATGTAAATTTAAATTATAAAATCAAATTAAAATCTAAAATAAATATACTAAAATAATAATGTTAAATTTTATATATATATATGCGTAAATAAATTTTTATATGTTAATTACTGGCAGTGGCTTATTTTATTTATTTTTTAATATTGAAATATAATTAGATAAGATATTATATTACTAAATCTTTGCTACTCCCTGAGCTAATGACTTGGGCTAATGACTGGAATCAAAATTAAAAAAAATTTTTTTTTTTTTTACTTACGTATCTGCCTACTTTATAAATTTTTCTAGGTTCAAATGCCTAGATGGTGCCCTGTAGTGCAGATCACATTAAGTGTTATTCTGCGGATCATTACAATATATATATAAAGTTGAAAGGAAAAATTAGAAATGAACACAGTCAAAAATTTTATAGATATATTTCTGCATTTCCTGAAATAAAATAATCATAGTAAAAGATTAAATAATTTTGAATTTAAAATAGAATTTTATTATAAAATAAAACATTTAAAAAAGGTCTTATTAAATATTAATATTGTATTATTATTATTCTGATTTTGAAATTAAAAAATAAGCATGGTTTATTTTTGAAATCTTTTAATTAATGCTTGTATATATTTATCTATCTATTTTTAAAAATCTTTGATAAACTTTTCAAATGTAGCATTTAATTAAAAGTGATTTGGAAATGATTAAAATTGTTTTTAATCAAGAGATAACAAAAACAGTTTGTAATTGAAAGCAATTTTTGATATGTTTTTGTCACCTCTCAGCTGACTCTTGAAAAAAGAGTTGATATAAAGATTAGAACAGTTTGGTTTTAGTTTTTTGAATTGGCTACTAATATTTTGTAAGAGCTGGCCAGAAGATTTGGCTAGTTTGTTGTAATTAGTTCAGCAAAACAGTTTGCCAGAATAGCTAGCAGTAAGTTATATATCAGATCAGGACATCAAAAATTTATAGATATAAGAATGCCAAGAGGGCAAATTCACCAGCTGCTTCCTAGTCACTATGGTAAAGTATGGATACATGTGGAAGTCAAATCCATCTTCCAATATTCATACTCATAGTGTGGATGTAAATAGCTGGCTTTCCTGAAGTTACCTGATTGTACCTATCCCAATGATGAGACAATCCTGGACTGACCCCCATCAAAAAAATCCACCAGCTTTCTAAAGAAAGAATTGGTATATGTATGCTGCTTTATCTATATGCAAGCAACCAAAGATAAACTCATCATGTCATATTTATATAGTCAGTTGTTTTAAAATAATTCATTTAAGACATTTTAAAATATTTTAGATAAATTTAAAGTTATTATAATTAAAGGCAACCTGTAATAGTGATACATATATAGAAAGAATAATTTTAAATCATTTAAAATCTATATTTAAATAATAATAATAATAATAATAATAATAATAATAATAATAATAATAATAATAATAATAATAATAATAATAGTAACGGCTTGAATAAAATGATTGATTCATTAATGATCTTTTTTTTTAAAAAAGAGACATTTTAAATGTGAAACAAACACAAATAATTTTGCTTGAATTGAATCAAAATCTGAAAGTAATGATTGATTCATAGACATTTTATAGAGAAAAAAATGTTTATCTAATTGATTAATTGAGAGTAACTTGTCGAAAATTGACTTTATCTTTTTTTAAGAAAAATAAAACTTTTTATGAAAATGTTTAATAACAGGTTATGTTACACATATATATTGGAGTTTTATATACTCTTAATATATTTTAACCAAGGAATTAATTATGGAAAGTATATTTTGAATAACTTTTAATATTCTGTTAAATTAAAATATGTAAACATTATATGTAAAATTTTTAATCAAATTTTGTTTTATGTGATGATTAAAATATATTCATCAAATGTATTGCACATGTGTGTATATATCAACAAGGGTCATATAGATATGCATAAGTAAACTTTAATCATTTATTGTATTTTTATACAACTTTAAATTTTAATCATTTATTTTATTATTATTTTATAACAATTTAAATATGTTTAGAAATTAAAATGACACATGTCTGTAGGCATATAACAATGTGTTTCAGATATACATGTATAAGTAAATTTTAATCATGTATAAATTTAATCATTTATTTTATTAATATTTTATAACAATTCAAGCATGCCTAGAAATTATTAGGCCACATGTCTGTGTTCTGACTGTTTTTAAATAAACTTATTGGAATATCTATGTAAACCACAATGTAATAATTTGAATTTGTATATCAGTTATGTAAATCACAATGTGATAATTTTAATTTTGTCTATTAATCAAATCAGAAAGCTTCTAGGTATATAAACAAATTCCAGAGACCTTGATAGCATTTTTATTGTTATTAATAAACTTGTAATTCATTATAAAAATTATTCCAGTGTCTTAATTCTAAATGTTATTTAGATTATATTATGTATTTGCATCATCTCTTGGTCATAATATAGTAATAGAGTTTATGTTCTCTGAGCTAGATTTGTGCATAATGGTCTGATATATAAATCAGGATGTATATTAATGCAGGTGCATTCATTTGATATATCCTAGTTGTCACTGAGATTATATTCTTTAAAGCCATACACTACATTTTATTTTATTTTACTCTTATTAGAAATTAAGTTTATAGTTGGGCAGTACATCAATGATACTAAGTGACCACAGTATTGATGTTGATCATCATGTTTTAATATCCTAGCATCATTGTTTTTATGGTTGTGTATTTTAATGGATTAGCACTTAAGTTAGTACATCCTAATTAAGGTTTAAATAATTGTTCCAAGTTGGCAAAGGCTAAATAGTTGGCCTGGTCTACAGTAGATTCATTTCAAATCCAGTCACAAGATTGACTGTTAATTTATTGTATTGATGTATGTTAATTGATCATTCATGATAATGAATGGTTATTTCATTTGAGTATTACTTGTACTTGATTTACTTATTGATAATGATGTTTGATGTATGGTTAATTATAAACTTTTAATTGTTCTAGGGAGTTAACTGGGCTGATCTCTCAGAGAGATCTCAAGATTTCATGCTCTCTTTAATATATAATATTACTTATATATTTTTTAATGTTTAATATCTTATTTCAACTTTACACTTTTCATTAAATTTCATTATGTAAATACTTTGCCATCATGCCAGGAAGGATCCCCCATTTTGTTATAATATATATTAAATAATAAGATTATAGAGATTAAAGAGTTAATTATATTATCATGCTATAGAATAGATTCATCTATAACAATGAAATTTATCCAAGTTATCATAAAAAAATAGCTATCTAAAAGTAATATCTCATTAAAAAATTTATTTTATAATAAAATAAAAAATTGGTATATTTGTTTTTGTGTTTTATAAAGGTTTTTGATGATGGTGTTTTAGTTGTATTTTTATATTGGACTATTTCCATCATCTAATATGAGTATTGAATGTCTTTAGAAAATTTTAACTTTATTTAAATATTCCAAATACATTCAACTATTAGTAATCGTACTGATGAAAATAGTCCAATATAAAAATACAATTTGATTTTGCGTTTATTAGAGTGATTATAAGCACTCATTCTAGTTGCTAATTTATTTCTTTAACTTTGGCATTGCTAACATGAATAATCAAACTATTCTTTTAGTTGTGATGTTATTGAAATATGTTATTTGATTTACTTATTAATAAATATATTTTTTGATTTACTTGTTAATAAATATATTAAATGATTTACTTGTTAATAAAAGTATTTATTTGATTTATTTATAATAAATATTAAGTCATTTAATATATTTTGTTAACTTTGGTGCTACCTATATGAAGGAAGGTTAAATATAATTACTTATAGATAAAGCCTTACATTTCTTCATGATCTATTGCATTAGGACTAGGACATTTTTCCAAGTAAAGTTTATAGGATTTATTGGTAGAATATGCAATAGACTTTGAGTATATATTGTGGATTTAAGACCTTAATCCAAAACTTTTGTCTGGGGAAAATTTATGTATTCACTGTCACATCTCATATGCTGATCATTACATAGTAATTTTTTATTTGGTACTTTCAACTTAAGCTCTAATTGTAAAATATAGCCTATCATGAGAAATATGATATAATTAATATAACTCTGAGAATAATATATTTAGTTTAACAATTTTAATTGATATACATTTACCAACAACCATCAAAACATATATGTGTAGCTTAAAATTTATAATATATAGTGGAAGGAGACAGATATGTAGATGAAAAAAAGATGTTCTGTAAAGTTTAGAGACTGGTCTAAAGTGGAATTTCATTTATTACATTATTATTTAAAGCACTTTAATGTAAAAAGATGGATTATATTGAAGAAAACATTAATGGGGAATCTGAATCCACATGGCACAGGAGGAAAAAACTCCAGTTCATTAAATTTATTTATTTTTGAGGAGGATAGTCCAGAAGTGACATTTAAAAAACCAGACATGAAACAAAATATCATAAGATTGTTTCAAAGAATTTTCAAAAAAAGAACAAAAGCAGGGAATTTCTCTGGAGCTGATTTGCCAACTATTTAAGAAAATGGAAGAATAAAAAAGGACCAAAATAGAATGAAATATAGATGAAATGTAAAATGGAAGAGATAAAGAACAACATTATAAAAGTTAAAAATTATTTAGAAAAAAGATTAGGAATGATACAGTCAAAATTGTAAAAAGAAATCCAAGTAAGAGAGAGCATCTAAGTTTAGACTTCCATAAAACTTCATACAGATATGTAAAAAAACTATTAGTGAGATGATAAAGGATTCTAAAATAAAGAGTTTTCTGGATTTTATACATAAAAGTGTGATGAGTAATTAGAATAACAGTCAAGAACCTAAAGAAAAGTCCTTAAAAAAGCCTATAATAAATGAGATTGTTGAGTAAAGGTCATTATGATGTAACACTGAAACTCGATGTGAAAAAAAAAATCTGGTGTAAATGACACAATTAATATTGCAGATAATTGCCAGTATACTTTATTTAATGATGTTTATAAAACTTTTTTAATTAATATGGAAGAAAACATTGATGTAGAGTATGATGAAGGAAATAAAATTAATATGCAAGACTCAAATGAACAAGATAGTTATGTTGATGATAGAAATTAACACAGCATGAAAATAGAACCTATGGATAAAGATATGTGAATGTTGATGTCATAGATAAAATTAACATGAGTATATTTATTATGGATGATTATTTGAGTATACACATAAATTAAGAAAAGTTTGATAAACAAAAAATTAAAATTGATGTTAAAGATAATGGTTAAGATTGATTAAAGTGATATATTATTGTCACATGTACTAATGAAGATGTTATAAACAATTGTATAGATAAGTACAAAACTAAAGACATAACAAGTTTAGAGAATGAATTCTGTTACCAAAATGATAAAATCATCAATGATGTTAAAATAGAACATAGGAGGAGATTAAAATTAGAAAGAATTTTATAAACAAAAAACGTTTTCCAAAATAAATGAATTATGGAAGAAATGATTAAGCTCTTTGGCATTCATAACAGAAAGATATAGAACTATAAAATTATGGTGGCAAGAAAGGAATCTAATAAAAAGATCTATCAAAAAAATAACTAAACTTTAAAAGGTGGAATTAACAGGGGGTGGGTGGTTGTATAAGATATTTATAGAAAAACCAACACAATATCAGAAACCTAGATATACAAAGTTAATAAATCCTGGTAGAGAAAAGTCAATTAAAACTTTGTGTTATCTTTATAAAATACATGACAGATCTACATGTGAAATATAAGTTTGTATTACTTATTTAAAATAGATAAGAGATCTGCATATCCAAACCGAAATAAAGCAATGTCTATATAGTTTTAAATATACGCGGTACTAAGAACTTTGTTAGTATATTCCTTCCAGACATAACTAAGGAAATGATGTGAGAAGCATTGAAATGACCCAGATAAGATGATAGAATATGGCAAGGTATTATTTAAAAAAATATTAATATTTTTTTGTGTATATGCGAGCTAAAAAAATATTTTATTAGCTGTTAATTACTACTTTATTTATTTTTATGTTTGTTTGTTTTTCTAGATCTTCAGAAATGTGAAATAATATTAGCATTTCAGATGATCATATTTATCAAACATTTTATAACCATCAGAAAAAGAGGGTGAAATATCGTATAAAAAATTCACTTTTCAATGGCAAGCTAGGCAAAGCAAAGTTAAAATTATTTATATTTAATAGTTAAAAAAATCACTCATAAAATTATCAAATATGTGTATACGTATTATATTACATTTATGTATGTATCCTTGTGGTACGTACATATATGAGTTTATGTTTATATTAAGCAAAATAAGTAATCAAACAAACTATAAAAGTTTGGTTAAAGGATTAATTATGATTTATGTCCAATAATTAATTTTTTATAAGTTTATTATTAATCCTGTAATTGCGCAAACCTTAAATGACTATTTATAGTCTTTTAAATAATTATGTGAAGACAGGTAAAAGATTAATTATACACGCATATCTGATAAATGTACACGCACCTACGTTTCCTATAATATATTCATATGATATCACAGTATGTATTGTGTACATATATTTGTAGATTGCTTTAGCATTCTTCTATTTTAAAATAGTTAAAAAAATGTTCTAATTTATTTCTGAACATTGTTTATTAGTTTAAAATAATAGCTTGACTATGCTACTTATTGTTTTATATTCTCCGCAATGAATAATTCTCAATTTCCTTTATCATTGGTCAAAATCCTTTAGCCAGATAATTTAAATTATAATTTTATAAATAAATATTATATCAAATATTTGTACATTAAAAAATAAAATAAAAAATCGATTTTAAAAGATGTCATCAGAGAATTATAACTGATGCTAAAAATTTGGAACACTTGTTTTATAATGTAAATAAACTTGTATTCCATTTTTAAAATAAAACAAAAATATATTACTGCTGACACCAGTTTTTTATTCTCAATTTTTAATCATTCGACTTTACTACTATTACTATTACTATTGTTATTATTACTATTATTATTATTTTGTTTTAAGATTAAACTTTATTTATGGATTTATCTACAATAATAATATATACTGTTTTTATGTTTTTTCTTTTTCTTTTTGTTTCTATTTATCTTTGTTTTTTTATTTAAAAATTGGGAGGGGGGTATGCTTAGATAAAAAAGCAAGGCAAATTTTAAGAATGCATAAATGGATATTTTGCAAACAATTGCATTGACATATGAAAGCTTTGTAACACATCTTATCTGATATTAGATTTAAAAAATTTTTAAGTAGATGAATCCCAATGTACTAATGTAAGGAAATCAGACATTGAATGCATGGAAGGATCGTTAAATCAATAACTAAGTAATTGTTAAGAGATCTAATGTTTTAGATCATGAGTTAAAAGAATGCATTATTGTCAAACTCATTAATGCAATAGTAAAATTTTACTTTAAATTTATTATACATAATAACTTCTCTAATAGTTTTACATCAATACATTTGTTAGTCTTTATTTCTATTCACCTGATTATTACAATCTTGTCAACTTCATTATAATAATAAGATCCTACATAATTATCATATTTATATTTCAGTTTAACCCACACGATTTTTCTTTTATTGGTCATTATATTATGTCACTTGTAGTAAATAAACAGAAATTTAGACCTTATTAAACTATTATTGTAGTATGCATTTTTCAAAGGTAATTGAAAATTATCCAACATTTTATATCAATTATTTATTATATATTTTACATTCAAAACTCTAACCACCAACAAGATAATTTCAATATTATACTAATCATTAAAATTAAAAAAACTTACTCTCAAAGTCCACTAGAATTCTTTTCTTTTTTTTTTCTTTTTTTAAAGCAAATTTTTATTGCGCTAAAAAAATTTTTTTTAGCTATATTTCCAGTGCTTAAGATTTGCCCATACTTAAGCATTTGGGTTGAAAGAATAGGTGGATTCATTCTATTCTTTCACAAAGACTATATCTTGTGTTGGAAATGAAAGTATTCATTTATTATTAAGATTCATAAAGCGCATGTACATTAGCTTGAAATGCTGATCTTTAGTTTATTATCTACATTTATGAAAAATTTGGTTTGAATTCAATTAGCAACATATAGATTACAAATAATACATCACTTAAATACATAGCATTGACATAAAAATAATAATAACAGTAAATAAGCATTTATATTTATTATTTAACACTCGCAAAGCATTTGCGCAATTGGTTTGAAAGGCCGATATGAATGTAAATAATAACAGTAATAACTGAAACACAGGCTTATTATATACCTGTGTCTATGTATGTAATATAGGGTATATGAGCACAGACTTTCAGATGACCCATCACTCTTCACTCTATCTAATAACACTGATACACTCAAGCACATATATTCTGAAAAGATAAATAACACCAATATACATATTTCATGCTAAACCAGCAATCATCAGTTGGTCCAGATTATCATCTCTCACACATATATACTATAAGTGCTCAGATATATATTAAGATAGACAATCCTCATACTTTAATGGACAGGCTCCAATCTACTACACACTCCAACTCTTTAACCATCCATCCAATTGAAAATCTGAAGATGGAATGCTCGAAGGCCACCTGAGGCCTGTGTTTCAGTTATTACATTGTAGAGATGTTTTCCCATCCTTGCATATGTATTAAATGGATTATGTTCTGTACATGTAGGGTTCAGATTGACCTTAGGTCAACATGGGTGTGACAAGAATCTCGGCCTCAGGGTGACCTTCAAGCATTCCATCTTCAGATTTTTAATTGGATGGACGATTGAAGAGTTGGGGTGTGTAATAGATTGGAGCCTGTTCATTAAAGTATGAGGATTGTCTATCTTAATTTATATCTGAGCACTTATAGTATATATGTGTGGGAGATGATAATCTGGACCAACTGATGATTGCTGGTTTAGCATGAAATACGTATATTGGTGATTATTTATCTTTTCAGCATATACGTGCTTGAGTATATCAGTGTTATTAGATAGAGTGGAGAGTGATGGGTCATCTGAAAGTCTGTGCTCATATACCCTATATTAATAACAGTAAATAAAAAATATATAATGGTGTTGGGATAGTAACCAGACTCCATATAGTATTAATGATGTTTGGTGGGGCAAGTACCTGATCTCTGTTTTTAATTTTTAAGATTTTATTGAAAAATAGGGTTTGGAATTTCTTAGTTGTAGTATTGAAGCAATGATGGGATCTTATGAACCAAATGATATATTGAGTAGTATGTAAGAAAAAAATTCTCATTGATTAAAAACAAGAAAAATTCTATTGAAATTTCCTCTTAAAGCCAAAATACATTATCAAAATTATAACAGCAAGTTCTGTTTAAGAACTGAGATATTATTCAACTGTTGAATAGCCAATAATAATAAAAATATGACATTAATATACTTATTGTACAAGTGTGTAAACATGGCTTCTTTAACAAATTTTAATATCTGTTTTATGACAATCCTGTGTGTGAACAATAAATAATTATAATATTATATAGATATGACTCATATTGCAATTTTTTATTATTTCAACCTTAATAATATCACAAGTTCAAAAATTGAGACCATCCTATCTCACTTTCACTAACTATTGTAATCTCAAAGTCTAACAAATCAAAGTGAAATTGGTATGTTATATAATAACAAGATTTTCAAAGTTTCTTTGCTTAATATTTTCAAACTTTCAAGTACCAGGATGCACAATAATGCTTATAAAATCAATAGCTTTCCAATATTGAAACATTAACTCCAAATATTCTTAATTTTAATTGGATAGTAATATGTTGATATTTGTCTGAAATAGCCAAGCATGTATCATATTTTCAGTCAGTTATTCTAATAATTTTAAGTTTTAATTTCACACAACAAAATATAGATTTTTTTTCGTATGTCATAGCATCCACTGGGAGGTGAACCCCACAACAACCGTCTGCAACCAACTGCTTGCAAGGTAGCTGCACTGACCTCTCGGCTAACAACGCTTGACTATAGATTTTTAAGACAATTTAAGTAAACTTTTTTCTCTGAAAAATATCGCTACAATATTTGACTTTAATCATTCTGCTAAGCTACAGTTCTCAAAAATTTTAAGGATATTCACTTTACACAACAATTTAATATATTTTTTGTAATATAATATATTTTGCTACTTTATCCAGATTATGGAAATTGCTCATTTCTTTAGATCATTTAGTCTATGCAAAAATCTTTATGCAAAAAAAAAGAAAATTATTTGATCTGAAGATATAAGAAATAAGTAAAAATTATTTAATGCTGCCAACCCATTATCTAACTGTTGCCAATTTTCAACATATCTGATTATCTAATTCATGAATTAGTTAATAGAAACAAGCTTACGTGATCTTATTTTATGTAATAAAAACTCAGTTTTCTTTTGTAGTAAATGTGAAACTATTGGAATTTTCAAACATTTATCTTTTATTTGTAGCAATTAATGCTAAATACTGCATTTAGGATTACCAAAAATCAATATTTTACATCAAGATTAGTTAATTTTACACACTAGAAAACAATGATTTTAAAAATTAGCTCTCCTCATAAACAAAAGTTTAACCAAATTCTTAAATTTTAATGCAGTTAAATCCTAATTAGTTCTGACAAAATTTAATTTTAACTGTTATGATATGCCTGGTAATAATATAAAATTTCAAATCTAAGTTATAAAAAACTTTACTATTTACTCGCGATTTGCTTCATCTTTCTGTTCTAGAAAATTCCTTCTCTAATGAATTTGTTTTGGAAATATCACCCCTATTTTAAATTCACTTTGTTTTCTTTAATAAAGTGGTTAATATCATCAACAGAAACTTTGATAAAAGGGTATTACACAAACAGACATGTTAGTATGACTGACAGTGATGCAACTAATCTATATCAGGCATTTAATATATTGTGCCAGTCAGAAAAATGTATGTTGATTTAACCCAGTTCGAATACTAGGTGAAAGTACCTTGAGGCCATTCATACATGAGATATAAGAATCAAGAATACTAAGGCTTCTGCCCTATTCGTCTATTTTTGAATCTAAATGTGAACCAACAACATATCTGAGACACGCATAAATTATTTTCTAACCCTGGCCCACAGCTTAGCATCAGGGAGAGACCTGGATGAGAACACTTACAGGACTAACTAAGTTAAATGTGCATAAAATACAATATGAATTAAGTGTTTGTGCATGCCTGGATCATTGGATGAGCAGTATAAAAGATTAAGCTAATGAAAAATTGCAATAACATTAGGAGATTTAAGCTTTTTTAGTTTAAATAATATATTTTAATAAACATAATTTGAAAATATTAGAAAGGTTTTTAACTATCTCCACTATTCTTCAATTGATTAATGATAAATAATTTTACAATAAGGTGGATGGCAATTACGTAATATTTTGCGGTCTATCTAAGTATTATTTTCCCAACTTAAATAAAATTATTAACTCGTGTCCCCTCGATAAAGCAAAATTAAAATAACTCTTTAACAAAGCATTCTCTCATGCTTTGTGCCTTATAAACAATTTTAAAATATTTAATGATTTCTATAAATAACTATTATTTAAATGTGGAATAAATGCAAACAAAGAAAACGTTATCGAAAAGACCAAGTTGGCAAACAAAAAGGAAACTTAACCAATATTATTTCAAATTGGAAATATTTTTAAATGAAAAATAATTTAAACTGCAATAAAACAAGAAATCATTTATATAACATTTTAAAATGAGGAATAGTGAAGGAGAAAAATTTAAGTATAAAATAGATGATCAAACGATGAATATAAATCTAATTAGTCTAATAAAAGAAAAATGGTTACCTTATAAATATATAATAAAGTAATGAAACATTTTACGAAAGGTATTTAAAAAGGTAAAGTAATAGTTTGTGAGGAGATATATAAAGTTACCAATCCTTGTTTCTTTGGTACATTTCCCTCGACATCCGTGACTTGAGTATGTACATAGAATGATTTGTCCGGACAAGGGATTTGATATATGCAGCATGTTTAACGAAGGGTATAGACATGGTTCACAGTTCTGGTTTACTATGGGTTGGACACTATGGCATTCTTGATGGATTTAGGACCCTGATGGCAGACAAAGCTGATGTGCCTAGCCATCGACCATGGTCATGTCCACCAAATTAATAGAACCTTTAACATGTTGCATGTTGGAACTTTGAACAGGAAATTTTCCATAAAACTAGGATTACTTTAAAGCACTGACTGCCAAATCTTTATGCACAAGATCAGAATAGTTTTGAGGACAAAATCTAAATCAATTCAGGAGCAAAATCTGAATGAGTTGAACAGCAAAATCTGCCTAATTCAGGAACAATATTTTTCTGATTTTAGAAACAAAATCTCACAAAGAATCCAAGCACAGGATCAGCACGAATAAGCATAAAAATGACCAGAAAGATTTTAAAAGCAAAATCTGAATCATCTAAACACAGGATCTGCATGAATAAGCATAAGAACTCAGAGAGACCAAGTCTTTTGTTTTCCTCTTCTTTTTATACCTTTTTGGAGATACTTTTCTATTGTTTTGCATATGATTTTAGATCTTGATAAGCCCCCTATGCTCTTTTGTTTTGAAGTAACTTTTTACTAAAAATAAACTTTCAATTTTTTTTTTATCAAATTCTGCATTTAACTTTGAATTTGATTTAATTAAAAAGTCCATCTTTAATTGCTTTGAATGGACTCACTAATTAAACAAATGCCATTTCTTTAGAAATGCTAGCAGGCTTATCTTAAAATAAAATCATACGCCATATTTTAACAAAAATTAAAAGAAAAATATTTTATTATTTATTTTAATAAAATAACATTTTAGTTCAACAGAATTTTGCATTTAATCATATATATATACGCTTTTGTATATATATATATGTTTAATTAATAACTTTTTTTAAAAGGAAATTTTAATAATTTAATCTTAAACAGAATTTTATTTTAAAAGAAATATTTTAAAGCAAAATAGCTAAATTTAATAAGCGTTAAATGTACAAAATACAATACGTTAATTTTATATTTAATGCAAAATCCTGTTGATACTTGGATATAAACTTAACCCTGGTTTACAATATTGGTAAGTTTATAGAAGGCTGTGAAGCAAGGATCAGACTTCCGGATCCATTGCTTCAATATATATGCTACAATTGTAGTCACCTGACATTATTGTGTAAATTTAATTTATTGTTTATGGAAGATTATAATTTCTTTAATAGTGATTTTAGTTCCAAAAAAATGGTACTATACTTCTCTAAGAGTCATTTTACATCAAAATATTCTGCCGGTTTAGGATTATATATTACAATATAAATAAGAGTTTTCTAAAAATAGCTTATTTTAAATGATAAATATTTAGACATTTTTTAAATAAATTTAAAACTATTTTATCTTGTTCATAATCAACATATCTTATATCTCAGTAATGATAACAAAATGAGTTTCTAATTATTATTACTTAGAGTATAAAACTATTAAAATGTTTGAGTTGATAGGATGTATCTTACTATACTGATTACAAAACCAAAGTATAATTATAGTATAATTTTTAATACTTGTGGATAAGATGTTCACTACTTATGAACACTGATCTCTGATTTTACAATTAACTTCTAAAACCAAAGAACATTTTGTATTAAATATAAAATTGCTTTATATACTTTTGATAGGCAAATAGGGCAGAGTTCATGAGTGTTCCTGACTTATGTATCTTGCACATGATTGGATTTGAGGTACTTTTGCCTAGATGCTAGATCTTGTTATGTGAACAGACAAAACTGACCAGTACAATATTAAATGGTTCAGTTCACCACAGTAACTCCCCCCTCCACAATAAAATACCTGTCTTACAACATCATTTTTGTAAGTAATACGGTTTTATATTTTAAAAATAGATTTACATCTAAAACTTTATATATGTGCTTTATTTTCTTTTGATAAAACTTTATATATATATATATATATATTGTAATGAGCACAGATGACGTTACATTGTGTTTTTATTATTAAACATGAAATCAAAATAAAAAGTTCGCATTTAAAAATTTTCTTTAAGAATTAAAAATTGAAATTAAATATCATCTTAAACTCGTATATATAAATCGCACAGATAATAAAAAAAAAAAATTATTAAACGAAAACTTTATTAAAGAAAAAGTGTTTTAAAACTAAATTTTCAGTAGAGATTTAAAGATAAAAATATATCTTTAAGTTTGAAAACACTTTAATTAATCAGAAATGGAAATGATTGTTTTAATTAGAAATGTAAACTATCCTTGGGCATTTAAATGTAAAAACATTGGTCAGATAGGAGAGAAAAACAATGAAATCGGACCTCAGCGAAAAAACATCTCATCGATGATGCAATGTAAATTCAATCCTTCAAATTAATATAAAAGGACAAGTTTGAATATTATTAAGGATTATTGAGAGAGGACAGATATGTGTTAGTGCGGAAGTGAAGGAGAAGGGATTGAAAAGACGCACGCTTCAATCCCTTCAGTTCTGCTAAGAAAAAAAGAGAAATTAACTATCGTTTTATATATTGAGAACCAACTAAACTAAAAGACCTCCGGATAAATAAAAAAACAATGGCTAACTCAACCAATCTCTTTAGGATGGTGTGGGAATTCACGTTCATGGCAAGCAATGGATAAAACTACGGACATGTTAAAACCGTAAGAAGTTTATAATTAATGAACATTAAATTAAAAACTTTCTGTATTTAAATAATACAAATAGAATCCTATCTGACCAATGTAAATTAATATTAATAATGTCATTTGATGTATTTTTTTTATTTAAAATCATTTCCATTCATTTTTTTTGTTCTTTTAAGTTTCTATTATGATTTTTGTTTTTCATTAGACTAAATTACATGCATGTTAAACTTTAGTCGGGTGTGAATGGCTATATAGATTTGTAAAGTTATATTAGGGGAGGATAAACTTAGGTTATTTGTTTCATGGTTGAATTGGGTCGATGAATTGGATATATTGATGTAGTTAGTAGATGTAATTCAAGATTCGCTACGGGAAGAATCACTTGTATATGCCACACACTTCCATTTTGCCTATGGAAGGAATTATAAGATGTAGAACACTGTTCCTTTCGATGGAGTTTTTTTTTATTGCTCTTCTTGTCTGATAGATGTAATATTCCTATCTGACAAAAAGCAGTTTCTTCTCTTAACCTAATTGTGCTGCCATATTCATATTACATTGAACACATCGATATATCAGATGGATTGAAGTTTGGTTTGACTGCGAACCTTTGGCCTAAGGTTAAACAAGGATTGAATATTTTCTTTTCAAATGCAAATCTATGTAGTCTATTCATACTCAACACTCTAAATAAAGATGCATTAAATTTAAGTTGGGTATAGACGCTTGCATGGGTTCGTGACCGGTTGATTATGTTTTTGGTTTTCATATTCGATCAAAATATATATAGACATTTGGTAAATACTGATACCTTACAGTGAGTATCTAAAATGTATTTATTCGGATATCTTTTAAGTTATTGGTGTTAATGAAAGCATCTTATGGGTGAATGCTATGGGGTTACTTATAAATTTCCCTCTGCAATTGACGGTATCAATGATTTTGTATTTTGATCGTTTATGTTTATTTTGAAATGTTTTTGACCGTGGAATCTATGTAACCGATCTATACTCAACATTTTTAAACAAATCTGTGCGAACTAATAATAGTATAAAATTTAAAATGTAAATTAAAAATCTAAAATAAAAGTAAAAATAATGTTAAATGTTAAAGTAAACATATTAAAATAATAATGTTAAATCTTATATATATATGTGCGTAAATAAATTTTTGTATGTTAATTACTGGCAGTGGCTTATTTTATTTATTTTTTAATGTTGAAATATAATTAGATAAGATATGATATTATTAAATCTCTGCTACTCCCTGAGCTAGTGACTTGGGCTAACGACCGGATATCAAAATATATTAAAAAAAAAAAATTTTTTTTTGACTTACGTATTTGCCTACTTTATAAATTTTTCTAGGTTCAAATGCCTAATATGGCGCCTTGTAGTGCAGATCACGTTAAGTGTGATTCTCCAGATCATTACAATATATATATATTTAAAATATAATGTTAAATTTATATTAGATAAAACTAAAACTTTGTTACAGTTTTCAATTAAAAAAACGTTTCAGGATTCTTTTTCATATTTTTTTTCTTTTTCTGTAATGAATATATCTCTCCATTATTAAAAATGAGATGAGTTTTTTGTTTGTATTTGAAATTTGGTATTACATGTGCTGTATTTAATGATAGCACAAAATTCCTTATTATACTGGGAGAGGGAAAGATGTCTTTGATGGCATAAAATGTCATACTAAAAAAATCACAAAAATTGCCATATTAAAAAGTCATAACTACCTGTTTTTATTTAGTATTGCAATGTGCTATTTTTATATGTATACTGAGTATATCTCTCCATTTTTTTAGATTTGAAGTTTGGTATTGCACATGGTATTGAAGCAGTCAGATCTGAGTTCGATCTTAGCTTCATGACATCTAGCCATAAGCCCATTTCAAACCCTAATACTAACCTTAAATTTCTGATGCAATGGGGCTTTAAATGTTCAATCCATGCTGATTTCCATAAAGAAAAACTTACTTCATAAATGGGTATTCAAATAATTAGTTTCAGATTTAAATTGATCAATTCTATTAATAAATTCATGATAGAATTATTCACGAATTTATATATTATAACTGCGTGGATTGTGTGTATATATTTGTAAATATTTAAATATATATAATTGTTTAAAAGTTTCATTGTGTCAGGAATATTTGATTTTATTTTTAAATAATTTGTTAAAGTTTTATTGATTAAAAGCTACATTCTTTCGATAAGCTTTCAGATTTTCCCTTTTCAAAAACAACAGTTAAAGTTTTTTTAATTAGAAAAAAGATAAGGATTTCCTAATTAAAATCATTTTCTGATGTTAAGAATTCATTTTCTAATTAGAAAATGAATTCAAGTTAATGAGTTTGAAAGCCTTATCGAAGGAATGTATCTAAAAACAACCAATGTATCTAAAAAGATTGATAATGAAAGAAGCACTAGCCTGAAGGCATCAGAGAGGACAGTATATATAGCTCTGAAAAGTTTGGAGAAAAAAAGCCATCTTTGTTGCAGAAATGTGTCAGTAAATTATGTGCTGTTCGAAATCATGAATTCAAAAAGTGTTCCTATCATGGTAAAGGGCTAAACGTCAAGAATCTGGCTATTGGTTCCTGAAGTCTCCTGAAAATCTTCAATGGAGCTGCTGAATCTTCTCTGGACCAATCATGCTGCTAAAATTATGAAAAACCACTAAAATGCTGTTCCAGTAATCGACCAAATGGTGCCTACATTTTACTAACCTGGATGTGTAAATTATGGAAACCAGCCCCGGAAGAAATGAGTAATATATTTCCATAATGAACCTTAAACTATCTGGCCAGTTTCCAAACTTTACTTTACACTCCCTTTAAGAGCTCTTCTCATTTATAATGTAATAATACTCTGTGTAAAACCTTTTATTTATGCTATTTTAACTTTCATAGTAATTCTCTCAACCTCTAGTCTTTAACTTTCCTTTCTTACATGGCGGTTCATTTATTTTATTATGTATATTTATTGAGTAAATTTATTAATGTTGTTATATTTTAATTATATGCCAATAATCCTTCAACTCGATGATCTCCTTCGTTTTCTTTGCAATACACAAGTAATATAAACTTAATTCTGATAGTTAATTCTCTCCCATTAGAACTAGATTAATACAGTTCTATCAATCATCGAGTCGAAAGAAATTATTAATGATTGTTATTTTTATCATTGGCTAATAATAAATTATTAGCTCCATTTTTAATCTATAGCCACCACTATTTTCTCATTTCACTAATATTTATTTATTATTCAAATATAATCTTAAAATGTTTTTTGCAAAAGGGTCGATAAAGGAATCAACTAAATATACTCTAATTCAAATTTCAGTTAATTGCTATTTAGATTCAGGAAGGGCACGATGATTGGGGCATAATTAATATGATTTGCAAATACTTTAAAATAGTTTTTATTAAAAGCTCATTTGACTTTAATTAATTGATCAAGTCATCACGTAGAGCATTCTATATAGGTTTTAGTATTCAAACGATGACTATCAAGTCATCATCTTCAAACATTGCTGACGTAGGGCAATCTTCCGCTCCATTAGGCTGGTCGATGATAATTTCTGTTATTTTAAATTATCGAGGAAGAAAGCACTTCCTCTCCTGTTCATATTAGTCAAAGAGCATAAGACTTATCAGATCAAGCCGCCATAGGACTTCGATTATCCACTAGCCATCGTCTTTCAATTTCACTTTATAGCTCATAATTCGTCAGCACCGTTACCTCTCTGTTCCAGTAAAGCCCTATCTGATGTTCGTAATTCGTGATGAAGTGATTTAAATTAAAGTCCAAAAAATTCTCCATTATATCTCAAAATAAGTTTTTTAATAAAGATTAAAAGTTATGCCCTAAAATATGTATCTTGCTCTTCATGAATGGATTTGCGAATGTGAAAATAAATCTCACATTCTGTCGTAATAAAATTAGAGTAAAAATTCCTTTACTAATGAATACCTTTATCTGCCTTTTATTTCTTGTGGGGGGGCATAGACATAGACTTTCAAATATTGCGTAATACTTGGTGGCATATAATAAGGACCATCACTCTGATTATAATTATAAACTTTGTTTAATGACTAGAATTAATTAATATAATCATTATTAAAATTCAAACAACAAATTATTATTATTCAATATTTTTTAAACACACTTGGTTTCTTAGTTCTATATCTTTTATTCAATAATTATTTTAAATGTTAATGCTCACTGTCTGTGTTGGCAACCTGAACAGATACATATGATTCGATTTAAAATCATTTTTAGTCAGTTTATTATCAGATATTAATGTCAGTTCAGGGGTCTCTGATCCTCACCAACCGTTGAGCTAGTTTCTTGGTGCATAGCACTGTGCCGTCAATTTAGATTTCTACTAATCTGAGCTGGTGAGTTGGGTTTGAATACAGTTTGGTTCAGCTGAGTTTGAATCTGACTTGCAGTTCTTTTGGTGGGTTTTTCGACTGGTACAGTATGACATATTATTCTGGTAATGCATTATTCTAAGTTTGTGATATCTAAACCTGCAGATAAATTTCATCAATTAAGTTTGTCTGTACATCCCTGAAGACATTATTTTCAATATATCACAAACATAAAATAATATGTCACCAAAGTAATTTGTCATAGCAGGAATAATACCAAAGTACTGCTTCTAAAATTCTATTTGGTTATTAAATTAATAAGTTTTTAATTAGATTATTGCCATAGTAGCAATAAATGAAATTCTGATTCTTAATGTATTCTGTGATTATTGGCTTTATATATATTTTTCACTTTGGTTTTGATACAATAACATGCATAGTTTGTTGTTTTAATTTTCAAAACTTTCTCATTAAAATGTATAGATTTTTTATTACAAAGAATATTACAAAATGACAATTGCAAGCAATATCTAATTATATGACAAACAATTGATGGATAAATTTAAACTTGCATGCTTAATACTCTCTCTAAGTATCAAAAAATAGTATTTTTTAAATATATAATAATTTAACAAATATTTTTAGTATGATGTTTAGTCAGTGAATAAAAAAATATTTAAATATTAGTAAAATAATAAAGTTACAAAAAACTTTTTTTTTTTTGAGAAACTGTAAAACATTTGAATTAATACAAACAATATATATAGAAATTCAAATTAAGTTGAAAAATGTTAAAATTAGATGTTTATTTTATATGATATATATCAAATAAATCAAATAGCAGTTACTTTTTGATTATCGTCACTTGGCTGAAATATATATATATTGTAACTGTTTGGGTTATATGGCATAGAACAACATAGTTGTGTGTGTGCATATATATATATATTGTACCGAGATATATCAG